>LWMK02000741.1:0-28212 GCA_001693075.2 Taenia saginata
CCCTGGGGTAACACTACCCACGGTGGTGATCTATCCAAAATTGCTTGTTGCAGGGACCTGGGGTAACACTACCCACGGTGGTGATCTATCCAAAATTGCTTGTTGCAGGGATGCTTGCATGAAGGTGTTTATTAGGTGGACTCGTGATACAGACGTAATTGCTATAAACTAATGATTAAAAGTACCCCTACATGGAACCACATTTTTAAATCATGGTTAAATTTAACTTTACTAATGAAAATTCTCCAACCTTCCTTCCCATTCACTTACCTCAAATGTTCCTACACGACTTTCTATGAAATGCATGTAAATGTTTGCTTACAAGTATCAAAAACCCTGCGACAAGTAAGCTAACACTTTACTAATTCAAAGAAATAAACATGCTGATTCGAAATTGGCCTCCAAGTACACCCAGCAGATTTGCGTAACTCAGTCGTCCTCTTCATTAGCAGTCTGTGTTTCACTTACTAGGAGTCGAAGGCAACAGAAATTCATTTCTCTCATCAGATCGCTGATAATTCATGCCGACACCGTTGTGATTCGCTGATGCTTTCAACCTGCCAGCACTTCTGAGACTTCCAGTTCTACAATCATTGAGACCATTTTTGCGCAAGTCCATGGGCACACAGTTCATTCGAGGTGATCGGAGTTCCAAAAGTTAGCCGGATGACAAATGGCTGTCCTTACTGTTAATGTGTGGATTTCAAATAATGCCATCTAGCTGCCAGAAGAGTGTTGCGGCTGCTTACAAAGCAAGAGGATGACGTGTGCCGAATACCAGTGCATCCGGAGGCAGTAATCAAATTAGAGGTGTGCAACGTCTCCAAGTGACACTTTGTGTGCTGGTGGCTTTATCAATGTAATAACTTCTGGTTTTTCTGCCTGTAAGTCTTACCCGTTGGCGAAAGCCTTATTTAACTCATCATACATCCCAGTTGTTTCAAATGAACAGATTCACTTTTACTTCGTGTTTCAGAACGAAGAGCTAATTCTGGTATCCTCTTGACTGAAAAATGATTTGACTACATTAGGTTCAAGCGATCACCTTCCAATGAATTGCAAAGCGCAAATTGACTAAAGTTTACTGTGTAAGATCATCACACCTAACTTTTGTCCAACCCTTACGTGCCAGCAGATGTGTGCGGTGTGTTCAGTTATTGACACATTTGCAACGATGTCCAGATGTCCTCGTGGTCTCATTCCACGTCTCTCTTGTATGCAAATCCAAAGCTCATGGAAGAGGTTAAGCAAACACAAACATTGACGCAGAGTTGTAGGTCAAAACAAGCTTTCTATAACCCCATCAGGCAGGCATTTTTTATATTTATAAGGGTGGAAAGATGAACGATAATTGCCGTTTAAGGGATGCACAACCTTGCTAAAGTCCTTCTTCACCAGCCATATGCAACAATATTTTGATTAGATTTCAGCTCTGTGCTTCGGCGCCGCTGGCACTTATGCAGCCCTTGAGCCATGTCAGTGACACCACGCAGCCCTTCTCTACGTCTCGAATGCACTTTCCATCCCGTTATTATGGCAGTGTTAAACCAACGAAATAGTAGAGCATGAGAAAATTAGTGACGATACCTTACAGAAGGCCTGGAATCTGCTTCTACAGTCGAGTACTACTCCCGTGATTTGTAGAATCATTGTTAAGACTATAGCGGTCGGAGAGGCCCGTGTTGGTTTGGATGGATTCATGATTCCGCCTCTTATCATCTCTTCGACCGGAAGCTTTCCTTCCTTCTCCAACAAAGGCGATTACACGGATCTGCATGTCTCTCACGTCGGTCTAGCTTTCCCTATGCCCATCGTATGCTTCAGAACATTTGTCTCCTACATTTGGGCCCAAAAAAATATTGGAAGATTCACCATTAGTGCCAATTTGCTACTGTTTACCAAAATGACAAACCCACTCCAAAGCAAGTCACAATTACAAGATGCTGTAGTTTACAGTTTGTATATGTAGCCCTGCAGTGCATATCATTGCTCACGAATGCCACCGAATTTGAGGTTGGTTCATTCCGCCAACATTACTGCTTATTACCGGGTAGTAGCAGTAGGGCCTTCATAAACCGATGCATTTTCTGCTACCATGATCACAGAGAAAAATATCCGTTTTGCAATTAGAACAAGGAGACGAATTTTTACAAATTTGCGCCTTATGATGAATGTGGTGAAAGGAGGGCAAATTCAATGCGTTCATGACTGGCCGCTTTTCTAGACAAACGAAATACTGGCAACAGAGAAATGATTGTCCTCCCCACCCAATAACGAAAAAGGAATGTATTAACTAGTGTAATCACACTAACTGCAACAGACAGAAAACTTTGCTTCCAATATTGTCTCTAGCCTATACCGTCGCGTGCAAACAAGCTTTGAATGTTTGANATTTTTACAAATTTGCGCCTTATGATGAATGTGGTGAAAGGAGGGCAAATTCAATGCGTTCATGACTGGCCGCTTTTCTAGACAAACGAAATACTGGCAACAGAGAAATGATTGTCCTCCCCACCCAATAACGAAAAAGGAATGTATTAACTAGTGTAATCACACTAACTGCAACAGACAGAAAACTTTGCTTCCAATATTGTCTCTAGCCTATACCGTCGCGTGCAAACAAGCTTTGAATGTTTGACATGTCCAAGTCTTCAGAGTCAACGCTTCACACGTAAAAATTGAAACCAGGCTAATATGCAAAGCATCTGTACATAACGCACATCTCAAATGTACAGGAGAGCAAATGGGTCGAGGAAGCCATTCATGGGAATGTCTACCACCTCGCGTCTGTCCAATCGGTTTGTGCTGCCAATGAAGAGAACTCAGCACGCTCTGTGTAATGAATAGCAGAGGGGGCTATGCAATTCTTCGTAATAGCGTATCACGCTTCAATAAAGCATTAGCATTGCTAGAAACGATGGGTGGACATCGAATGCAGGACAAAGGGGACACAGGTGTGCCTGATGTATGGACAGATGGATAAATAGATGGAGGGATACAAAATAAGGGATGAATAGGAAATGGTCAACAGCCAATCGCACAGCGATATGAGGAAGGGAATGTTCATTCAACAACTAAAGTTAATAATGAAGGCAGGTAACTAATGAACACTCCCACGCACCCACAAAATCTCATTCCACTATTATGTACCTACAGTCTTTGGTTAGAACTCAAAGCTTCAACCGTCTTGTAAGTGGGCGCACACACAGTGGATTCAATGGACCGGTGTGGATAATATGCTTACTGTAAGAAAAGTTGCCGAATTGGCACATCATCTTCATTTGGCTCAATCGCCAATAAATCATTTGCAATTCACCTCCGCTTGGGCTTGGGAGAAAATAGTGATAAAATTTTGGATCGCCTAGCAATCGAGCAGCACAAGCTATCACCCGTCATAAGCTATTCCCCCAGTCAGTCACTCGACCAGCCAACTACCCCACACGGATGTTAAAGAGATGTAGAACCACCAAGTACATGGACTATCAACCCTACTGTCCTGCGAGTAAATGGCAGTCATGTGCTCAGCCACCACCACGACAGCCAATTCCATGCTGGCCTGGGAGCAAACAAGCTGTCGCATCGCCGCTGGTTGTTCTTCACACATCAATCTCGAAGTAGATTAACCGAAAGCGATGTGTAATTACTTGATGCTCAGAATTGGGAGTCCTCCCAAGCGCAATGCCCTTTGGCATCACCAAAACTAAACAGTATAGGCCAGTTAATTACATACGTTGCGTCCTGCTACCGCCTGCTACATTTTTAAAATGCTATGAGATAATGTTTAAGGGAAATCTGGCTTTCACTTTAGCCTTACAACCATGTTACATCTCGATTGCCTTCAACCAAAAGCAGCAGAAATTAAGGCGAAAACAGCAAAGCAGCACATCGCTGCTGATGCAAGCGCTTTACGTCGTGCCATAACGGGTTCCATCAGTAACTGTACGAGCTTTTTCGACCATCCGATGCAGAATCAAGCATCTCACGACTTGGTCACACCAAAAATGTAGATGATAAGCGAGGAAATGTTGTTTGACTCCAACTACTCAAAATGATTGCAGGCATTTAAAACAACAAAACAGTTTGCATAAGGTAGCTAAATTTTTGTAGCAGGTTACATCACAACCGCGGTATGAAATCGGAATTAGTGCAACTCCAAGTGATCACTTGAGAAGTGGGAGGTCTAAACGATGTCAGTCACCCGGTTTGGTTGCCTAAACACGAGTTTGTTGTGTAATACAACCCCCATTTTCGACAATCTAACAGCAGTTCTAATAATTTAGAATCTTGGTCAATAAGGCTCACCAATTTGTGGAAGGGTAAGTTAAGAGGAAAATGATCTTTCGGATGCCTCACAGACGCCTCGACACAGCGCCAACAAAGGGAAACCTGAAGCTGCATCAAAATATAGTCAGCTGGCAAAAATCATTAGCAGCTTTCAGCCAACTTGAAAATGTGAGAAATTTAAACTGACTACTGATTGGTCAAAATACTTCAAATTTGATTCGATCAATGTATGTTATGGAAAAGAGAAGCTTACATACCAGACAAAGCAAAAATCTCAAGTTCCCTTTCCTTCCCTCCTGCAAGGCATTGGCAAGCAGCAAGAACCACATGTGTCCCAGGTTTCGTAACCTTTAGAGCCTGTGCAACCGCACCCATTACCTCACCGACAGAAAACGGGGAAGCAGCAATGGTGGCAGAACCATCAGCTATAGTGATTCCCTTCTCAGGTGCAGCAAAACTACAACCATTTCGGTGTTAGCCTTGACCCATCACTCATTAATTGCGTCATGGATCCGTGACACTTAAAACAAAAAGAGTGCACAAAATTGGCAATTTAGCGGATAAGAATTATCACTACAAGAAGGAATTTAAAAAACTAGACGCACAGTGGGGAGACGATGTCAAAGACATGCTGGCTGTGAACCTTTGTGCTTCATCTGCGTAAATGCTGAGTGCGATACAGGCGAAGGAGACTGAACTGTCGAGGAGACCTTCAGCGATCTCCAGGCTCGTGCTCGCAACAACAGTGCTGCAGAGGCTGGAGATGGTAGAGGGATGTGGGTTCAACAATGCCGTATCAATCACTACCCTTGCCGCATTGCACCCCTTGTCAGCAAGAAAAGTAGGACCACAGTTAAGTAAAAATGAATGGCTAACGGAGTATGCAATCCTTCGCAATTGCATATCATGCCTCAACAAAGCATTGGTACTTTTAGAAACGATGGGTGGATATCGAATGCAGAACAAAGTGGATTCACATGTAAGTAATGTATGGGAAGATGGATAAATAGCTGGATGGATGGATGGACATAAAATAGGGATATGAATAAAGAATAGTCGACCAACAATCGCACCACGAAACGAGGAAGAGAATGTGCATTCGGGAATCCAATTTAATGATAGAAACAAGTGCAAACATGGGCCCAACTTTCCACACGAATTGAAGGGGAGCCCACTATTCTGAAAGGGTGAAATAATGTGGAGGCACTACTGACTTGTTTCGGGTGGTACCTATGTGAGCTGCTCACTACTCCACGATCGATGGAACTTACCCACCCAGCGCAAAGATGCAGAAAGGTGCCAGATTTCTTTCATTGTGTCCAAAACGGGCATGAAGTTATTGGCAAAGCAAGCTTTTCCTAACTCACCTCCGTCAAGGGTCGTGGGACCCGCAACCGTCCAGTTCGATCCTAAATTACGGTCAGAAGACCCTTTGCCAATCACTTAAACATTTAACAAAGAGGCGCAAGAGTTGGCTGCGACTTGACCATTGCCATTTATAAGAGATTCAGCATGTCAGAATAGTACGAAATCAAAACACANAGTTATTGGCAAAGCAAGCTTTTCCTAACTCACCCCCGTCAAGGCTCGTGGGACCCGCAACGGTCCAGTTCGATCCTACATTACGGTCAACAGATCTCTTACCAATCACTTAAATATTTAACGGAGAGGCGCAAAAGTTGACTGCGACTTGACCATTGCCATTAATAAGAGATTCAGTATGTCAGAATAGTGCGAAATCGAAACGCATTTGCACCTCAGGGGCCATGAGCCCCATCAAACACGGAAATTGCAAACATCGACAGCTCTTTGCCCACGTGGTGCACTCAAACAAACGGCTTATGAAAAGCGATTTTGATTTCGTGTGAATCGCCATGTCTGTAAAAATCTATGGCCAGTAAAACACCCAAAAACCGGAAAAAAGAGTCTGCAAAACAAGTGGATATAACCAACATTTTTATGAATGAAGGTCATTTATTGTTAGAATAAATGTGCTGCAACCTCCAAATCTAGGAAATTCGTGTTAAATACTAGCAGCAATGCTTTTGAGTAATTTTAATGATTCGTGGGAAAGTTTCAAGCAATGTAGATGCGTTAGTCAAGCAAATACTTGCGGAGAACTTTTGGGAAGCGCATTTCGCGGTACTTCTTCGATGGACCAAGCGTGATTCCGTCTCATTAGGTTCTATAGGATTGACGAATCGTTCATTAAATAAAGTGGGTTATCTCAAGTAAATCACTTAAAGTCCGGAAAAAGGAAGAAATAAAGCTCGGACAGAATAAACATACTAGGCAAACAGAAGGAAAAAAGATGATGACTGGCTCACGCAACATTACTTCACCGATCCCAATTTCAACTGGATTACCACAATCTACGTGCTTAATCACTCTACTGTCATTGAAAACTTGTCCACAAAGAAATAGATGCAGTTGCTTACCAAAAAAGCTCAAGCCGCTATTTCACTACCTTAAATTTTACCAATCGTTGCTAACCGATAAAGGACCAAGAATGTGGAATTGACATCAAACCCATTTGAAACAAATTAGGACACCAAATATGTTACGCTGGTAGGGAAGACAAACACTTACCGTAGGTTCCACTTGGCAACAGTCATTAGAACAGCGGGTGCATTTTTACAAATAGACAAAAGGACGAGAAAGGGATCGAGTGTCTCACACCTGGAGACCAGCTGAGAAAACTGCCTTTTGATCGTTGGCCCCTACGCACTCACTCGTCTCCATGTGACTAAGGTTCACCGCCTCAAGTAGGGAGCGTCGGCTGAATCGCATGCCGTAAAAATGGCCGATGAAAGAGTGCAGACCCTTCCGACCCTTCAATCACTGCATCGTACGGGGGAGACGTTCTCCCCATACTTTGCAATTGAGAAACGGAGAGCGAAACCCTTTCAAGGGGACGAAGAAAGTGTCTTCATGCAGAAATCTCTCCAACCCCGTTTCAGCATTGACCAACTGCCATTGGAGGGATAAGATTCACCTATACCAAAAGTAAATCCCTGTATGAAAGGATTAGGTAACATAACAGGACGGAAATACAGTAAGAACTTAAGCTTTGGCATTTCAGAGAATAAATTGTAATGCATGGTCTCTAACCCCAACGTTAGACGATTTTCATTGCTGCTTGCTTATACACTCAATGAAAAGATGTATGAACTGCGTTAAAGCTTGTTTAAAGCCCCAGAAGAAGTCGAACGTTTTCTTCGCTTTGAGTTGTTCGCTCTTCCTGTGGCGATGAATTTTGATTATTGGCCAAGCGATTTGTTGAAAATTTCAATACCTTTTTGGAGGCACTTATTTTTACGTATGCGTACCCATTTATCTTATTCTGTGTGGGCGCTTTTGCCAAGATATGCATGAAGAAAAAGATTGATTAATGTTGTTCTTGCAGTGCATGGAATGACTGGTTATTTTAGCAATAGTGGTTTTTGGAAACTGCGGGTCAATTTGTCGAATACGGTTGCAATCGCATCCACCACTTGGCTTTTCTTGTTGGGGACGTTGCAAACCCTGAATTCGACAGAGATTTGCTTTTGTCGGTGGAGCGTTTGCTATAAGTGTGGCGGCATTGTCGACTAACAATAAAGGTGGGTTCCGCCTTTGCCATTGCTTTGGACGCTGCTGAGGTGAGAATGCATGTTATTTTGCGAATTGTCATCACACCTTTTTAAACGGAAATGTCTGCATTGCACGCGGTTTTGAACAGCACTTTGCTTTTTTCCTTGGTCACCAAATCTTTTTGCAATTGTTGCATGGCAAGAGCTGGATTGCCCAAGTTGCTATAGTACTCATTCGGTAGATTAGATCGTACTTGTTGGAATCTTCTCATTCAAATTGCTCATTAACTTCTGCACCACTGGTTGAAGCCTTAGTCTTTATTTATCTTGACCTCTTCTTAACGCAGCGTATGTGTGAGACCTGAGTAGTCACTTACTCATAGGTTCAGCTTCGACACGTGTTGGTGTCCGATTCTGACCCAGGAACAAAGGAATGGGGTCTGGAAGACCTGAACCTGTTTGTGCTGAAGGTCACAGTGGACTATCGTGATCTGAGTTTCCGTGTGCAGCGTGAGGTGGGTTCGCTTTAATGGGACTTTGATGGGATAATTTGAAACAGGTTGTAGGCACTGCACTTGTAAAACTGAAACTTGTTCCATTATTAGTCGCACCATGCTTAGTATTTTGGTAAACATAAAGTGGATTTAACGGGTGTGTATATCTGTGCCACTTTCATTTCCTTATCGGAGATTGTTCGAGGGTGCAAAGAGGATGGAACAACTATTGACTTACTATTTTCTGGTTTCTAGATGTATGGTGAAATTCAACAGGCCTTGACGAAGTAGGATATGCTGTAAGAGATGAGCAGACACAGGGAGGGAAACAGACGGAACACGCAACGCGAAGGGGAATGAAGAGTCAACTGGTAAGATGCTTTGTTATCAGACAGTGTTGAATAAATTGAATCAAGTTTTCCCCTGCTTACCCTTTGCAGCTTACCCCATGTTTAATTCCGTGTTTTTGGTTTCGTTTGCTTGTTTGTTTGTTTTGGAATGGTTGCTGAGGAGCATAGTGCCAAGATGACGCAAGAGGTAGGGTTGTCAAATGCTTGTGATGTAGGTGGTGGTAGGTGGGTGCGCCAGTGGATTTTTGTCTGTTCGGTCGGAAGTGCAATCCTGAGGTGGTTACCCAAACGGGACTTGAATTTTTTGCAGACTGATGGAAATGCACTTGAGTTGAGGTCATTGATGGCAGACAACGTGACTTCGATTTTCGGTGTCATTAGTTGACGGAGACCACTGGTAAATTGCACCCCCCAGGGTTTGGAGCGGGGGAGAAGTCTGTTATGGTGAGTAGCTGTTGTTGCGTGTCTGCTTCCAGGGGAAGTGTGTATATCTGTGCCACTTTCATTTCCTTATCGGAGAATGTTCGAGGGTGCAAAGAGGATGGAACAACTATTGACTTACTATTTTCTGGTTTCTAGATGTATGGTGAAATTCAACAGGCCTTGACGAAGTAGGATATGCTGTAAGAGATGAGCAGACACAGGGAGGGAAACAGACGGAACACGCAACGCGAAGGGGAATGAAGAGTCAACTGGTAAGATGCTTTGTTATCAGACAGTGTTGAATAAATTGAATCAAGTTTTCCCCTGCTTACCCTTTGCAGCTTACCCCATGTTTAATTCCGTGTTTTTGGTTTCGTTTGCTTGTTTGTTTGTTTTGGAATGGTTGCTGAGGAGCATAGTGCCAAGATGACGCAAGAGGTTGGGTTGTCAAATGCTTGCGATGTAGGTAGTGGTAGGTGGGTGCGCCAGTGGATTTTTGTCTGTTCGGTCGGAGGTGCAATCCTGAGGTGGTTACCCAAACGGGACTTGAATTTTTTGCAGACTGATGGAAATGCACTTGAGTTGAGGTCATTGATGGCAGACAACGTGACTTCGATTTTCGGTGTCATTAGTTGACGGAGACCACTGGTAAATTGCACCTCCCAGGGTTTGGAGCGGGGGAGAAGTCTGTTATGGTGAATAGCTGTTGTTGCGTGTCTGCTTCCAGGGGAAAATAGGTTGCCACCTACACTGTCGAGGTGCTTCGGTGGCAGCAGATGGATGGCATTGTAGTGTCCAAGAGGCGTTGGATTTATTGGCGCGCAACAATGTAATTGCATGGAAGTGAAGTAGTCGGTGTTTGGTATTTACCGCCTGGGAGTTGGCGAAGAGTGTACGGTCGGTGTAAGGCAGAACACTAGGGTTGCCGCATGCATATGATGCGGGTGGTGACTGGATGCGCCAGTAGATTCTCTACGGGTAGCTGTTTATGGGGTTGACTGCCTGGTTGAGAGTAGGTTTATGGGGTTGACTGCCTGGTTGAGAGTAGGTTTAAGACTGTTCTTTATCTAAAGTTTGAACATTTTGTAGGCAGCCAGTTCTTGATGTGATCGTGTTTGTGATGCGATTGGATGTCGGTACGTGGGGAGGTGATTTGCACAGCAGTAAATCGCAAGCGTATTTATTTCTGCTCACTGGTCATGGAGTGGGACGAAGCCTGTCTGCATTGACTACGCTACTGTTGCTCATCCTTCTGTGGCCCTCGAGTGCTGATACTCCACAACTTCAATGGGGTGTGTAGACGAGATCTCGCCTAATAGCATATTGACTTGTCTCGTCAGTGTCGCGTAGTGTTGCACTTGACCTTTCATGTGTTGTAATAGTTTTTTTCGTCACACTGTTGTTGACCTTTATGCTGTGTCTATTGACTTGACGAGATTGTGAAGTGATGGATGATGATGTGGAAACCGACCCATGAGAAGCCACTGAGACTGTACTAAGCGGCTTGAAGTCGTTGTCCTTGTGGACAGCTGTGGTGTAGCAATCATTTGATTAATCGATTCTCCTGAAAGTTCATTTGCTCAGTGTGGGCTGTTTATTCATCCAAAACAGAAGGGGCACGGCTTTGAGCTTGGAGTGGAGTGTGATTGGCATGCAAGAGAGAAACAAGAGTGAACCTGTAACTTGGTGAACATATTGCATAAGTTGAGTCAGACGTTATTGTCTTCTTACACCTATTGGTTTCGCTTGTTCATTTCTTTTAGGTCTGAGATGTTCAGACATTGTCGCCTTTACTACCGTGGTATGGGATGATGCCAATATGAAGTAGCTGTGGAGTAATTGGAAGTGTAGATTTGATGCTTTGATATTTAAGCATGATTCTCTGTACGACTCATTGCCATACTTGATGGTCGCTCGCCTAGTGTTGAAGGCTTAGGAAGCAAGTTGTCGACGCGTATCCAAAGAGGCATTTTTGATGACGCCTACATGTGGGTGTTGCAGTGGGTGGGATGGTCTACTTCCTGATTGTGGTTACTAAGAGAAAAGGAGAACGCCTAACAACTTCATGTTCTACTTATTTTCGCAGATTCCAACCTACACAGCTTATGGCTCACGCAATTGTGCGGCTTAGGGATTTTCGCTTATGCATGTGAGTGTTTTAACGATCACCCGCCAGTTGATAGTATTGAGTATATTTTGCTACCTGAGACAAGTAGTTGGGCTTGTCTTTGCATGCTTGCGTTGCGGCAATGGATTTTAGAGCCATAGCCACGCCAAAGCTTATTACTGCTACTATAGTCGTCGTAAAGCCGCACCATTGACTGGAGCATGAGTTTTCGTTTTTAGGCCAACAATTCTTCTACTTGTCATGGACACGCGGACATACGGAATTAGCTCACATCATGGGAGATGAAAAGGCTGATGATGTAGTACTATGACCGAGGAGAGTGGGAAGTACGGCACTAAACAATGCGAAGCGGACCACGGTATGTATCGCTGGCTTGTTGAAAGATGGATGTTAATGATGGGGCCACTTAATTGTATAGTCGCTCTGCATTTGCTGTGTGGTATTTTAAATACCTGTTAATGTATTCTGTCCGAGTATGATGTCTTCTTTCGCCTCCGGGGAGGGAAAAAGCTGAGAAAACTGCAGCCTTTCAACTGCCTCGTTGGCATGGCATTAAAACTTCCATCTAACTGTCGACGGCGGTCTTTAAACAAGGCAAAGTTGATAAGCACCCATTGTGATCGAAAGATATGATAAAAATATCAAAGTAGAAATCACCTGATAGGCTTTGGTATAAGGTCAGATTATTCAGAACGAATGTGAAGTGAAGATGTTAGCTATAGGCGCATTTTGAATAAAATTACACAGGCTTAGAAAGAAGGTAGGTGTTCCCAGAAATATTTTGTTGAACTACCAATTTTTGTTTTTAGCTTTATGCATGAGGTAAACAACTCTGCATTGACCATATGCTTCCTTGCACAAGTGTATTTCAGTTATAAGTACAAGTGAGTGTTATGTTACAACAGACCCCGCGGAACAAATGAAGGAAATCAGTTGATTCCCCTGTTAGCAGGGTTGCTAAAGTGTATCCAGGCCTAACTGTGCCAGTAATTATGCAATGGTGTGTTTAATTGATTTAAGTGATTACTCGAAGAAGATAAGGAGGTACAATAAAGTATCCAGGTTAGGCTGACATTTATTTGCAAACATACCGATTGCGTTCGAATGGACTACCAATTTCAGTGCTACCACGGCCCGGTGTACGAGTGCCCCACAACTAGCCCATGACTGTGCTGCGGAGCTATTTGTTGTCCATCTCTATTGTCGTGAGGGAGGGTTAGACGGTTCTGAAAAAACCAATGCTATTATTTTCGTTGGGTGACTTGTTAATTTTTAAGAGATAAAATGTCGACTAGTGGGGTCTGATCTGTAGGAAACATTAAAAATCTGCCGAGCTTTGCATTCGTTTTCAGCACTTTCTCGAAAGACCTTATATATAGGTACACATTTATCCAACTGTGCATACACCTATTTGCCAAGTCAAGCACGAAGGAAAAGGTAGCTACTGTTAAGGTTTATATATTTTTAAATGCAGTGCGAAATTGGCACTAATTCTTTATGCTACACAGTGGCTCTTGCAAGCATTTAAGAGCATTCAGGCAATGGTGTGAATGTCTTAATTTAATAACAGCGAATTTGACAGCCAAGTCCTAATTTGTCGCCGCTCCGGCGACAATAAATCTCATTTTGCTTATTGCTACCAATCATTTTTATGCGTTAGTGCTTTTGATGTACGCATTTTTAACAGCATTTTGCTTCTACTCTATATCCTTAAGTATTTTTCAAAATGCTGCACAGCAAAGGTTTGCTTATTCAAGTTGTTACAGACGTTTTGATCGAGTAGATTGCGCTTGCTGGACACTTAACCTTCCAACTACTTATTAACTTCCATAGCAATGGTCGAAACTTCGGTCCTTAGCTGTGTGGACCTATTCTTAATGCAGCGCTTCCGTTTCTGCTTCGATATGAGTTGGTAGCCGATTCTGATCCAGAAACAAAGGAATGGGGTCTAGGAGACCTAAAGACTGTTTTTCCGAAAAGCCGCAGTGTAATCTAATGCCTTAAGATTAATTAACCTGACTTTCCTAGTGTAATTTAGGTTAAGTTTGTTTTAGTATGACTATGGAAGGATAACTTAAAATGAATTTCAGCCAATGCACTTGTAAAACTGAAACTTGTCCTGTAGCTAGTCGCATCACGCGTAGCGGTTTGGTAAACATAAAGTGATTTGACAGATGTGTTTGTTTATGGCACTTTTATTTCCTTATCGTGGATTGCTTGGGACTGCAAAATGGATGAAACGCCTACTGACCTACTATTTTTGACTTCTAAAAGTATGGTCGAAATGCAACAGGCTTTGACAAAGTAAATTGTGGTGATGAATGGAAAGCAAACGCAGTAGGAGAAGAGCAGGCATGATGCAGGGGGTTGATGAAACGTACAAAGCGAAGAATAATTAAAAGAGGCACGTTTTGCTCCATGATTTGCAGAGATGTTTCGATTCTGTTGGGCTGCAGTTAATTGTTGGCGGCACAGGTAATGAGTGCATTTTGAAGTGAATTTTCAGCTGTTAGAGGTGTCTTCAATCCTTGCAAGATGTGGCATGCCATCACTTAGGTTTGGGAATGCGCAGAATGTGTAACTTATGGGTGATTTGATGGGTGGATGGGTGTTTTTGAATTGAAGGTTGCATGCTGCTCGCGATGCTGGCAAGTAGACTCGGTAGCTAGTATCACTATTGGGCAACTGCGTTAAGTTGGATGACATGCTGAGAGAAATGGCCAAGCGAGAAGGAGAATGTGATTGGAGATCTGCTTGTTGAAAGCCTTTCGATAACACACTGAAACTAGCCTCCAGTTGTCGATAGTGGTTTTTAACGAAATGAGGTTGATGGATGCACATTGTGATATAATATGCGGTGTAAATATTCAAGCAGGAATAACATGGAACACTCTTCCATATTGTCGGATTTGTCGGAACGAAGGCGAAGGCATCAGCTACAAGAGTAATTTTTGTTTTTGGAGCCGATAATTTATATGTCAAGGCAAATAGGAAATTCCACTATAAAATTTTCCAAAAATAAATACGTGGCTCTGCATTGCAGCATGATCTCGAGACATGTAAATGTAGGCCACAAGGGCTTAGGGCAAGCCAACCCCTCAAGCAATTTTGGAATTACTTGATGTTGTTTTGCATTGCTGATGGGTAGCAATGGCGAAGGAATTGCATTTAGTAAAATGCGAACTGCAAAAATATGAAGAGCAACAAATAAGCTTTAGGGCGGGAACCCGTAAGCGCAACAATAAATTCCTTGTTGTGGAATAAATCAGGAAAGCAGGTGATTACTTGCGGTAGGAGTAATAGGTGTGAAGTGATGTGGAGAAATCAGAATGCGACGAAGAAGAAAAAGGGCACAGTATGCGTTCGCAAAAGATAAATAGCCTGGTTGTTTTTAAGTAGTAAACAAGAGGACTGGTATGGCTACTGTCGGAATAAAAGAAGAATGTGATTGACATATGACATTGTAGGGCTAAATGGGAACAATGAAGTTTTTATTGTCCTACTTGCAGGTGGTTTGAAATGCTTGAATGGAGGAAAGAGGGAACATAAATGTGGCAGGAGAGTTAAGCGGCATGATTATGCACTCCAGAGCCACCATCGTCTTTCTGCTTTTCTGATTAATCTAAAATTGTAATACTTTACTGCCACACTGACACTCAGTTACCGTGGCGGTCAGTTAATTTATTAGTCAATACCGCTAGCTTAAATTTTCTGTTTCCTGTCAACGATACGTGAGGTAGTCCTTCTGCACGATGTTGTCATCTTAAGCCTTCTGGGTGTGGATGTGTGCATTTAGTGGCAGCCATCCTTCTAGCCACTTGAGGTTGGGATTTGGCCGGATGAACATCAGGCTCTCTGGGGAGTACATCTGGGCGGGAACCGCTAAGGTGGAACCCGGAGAGCGCTAGGCTCTTTGTTCTCAGGTTATGCTCCACAGCTTATTGGCACAGCCTTTGGGTGGTGATAGGCTTCGGTGCTAGCAGAAGTAGTTCTTGTTTAAAACACCCACACTCTGCACTTACTGGGCAGGAAATCCACAAATGGTAATTCAACTGGAATTGCAACAAAACGCTTTAGGACACTGATCCTTACATAGTTCGTACAGTTTGGCATGAGATCTTGGATTGCAGTTTTACTGCTCAATGTTAAAAGCAGTTTCTCTGCAAGACAATTATCCTTTCCATTCGTCTGCTGTGTAATGAGCATGCTTTCCGAAAGGACTGACTTGCGTGAAAATGCGGTATTTCACGTTTGGTTGTCGACCACTTCAATTCTAAAGCTGATTGGCATCATGTTTTTTCTGTTTGTTTTCTTCTACAAATGTGCAAGGCCCTTCCATTTGGTGATGGTTACCCCTTACTCCCTGATGCAATGCAGTAAATAGCCCTGTCTATACACGCTGTGATCGTTAAGCGCATGCATGCGACCTTTTAATTGCTAGGGTTTTTATTAGCTACTTGCAGGCATTTTGGCATCGTCGTTGCGTTATAGCTTTGGCGTTGCGTTCTCAATGTAGTTGCTATCACCGACGAAGTCAATCTCACACCACGCAGGCATCCTCGAAGCACATTACAAGAGCTTCTGCTTTTTAAATGCCCATGACCATCAGTATTTAAATAGGTGTTACGATCCTTGCAGCTTTATAAACCAGAACTTTATCAACCGGAAGACCTCACAGACAATGTAAGTCGGTTGAAAAGGACAACTAGGCCTTTTGTCGGTCTATTGGCCTGTGATGAGTTTTGTGGTGATGGAGGTTTCGTACTGCCAGTCTTGCTTGATGTTTGGATGCGCTACTTTCTGACTCTTATGATGTTGATCCAAAGCTAAAAATGACATGACACTTGGGCTAAGTGCGCACAGTTGCTGCGCAGTTGAGCTTGAAGCAATTATTGACGTAGCATAAACAAAGGATGTGGTTAATATACAATGAATAAAAACGAGCAAAGGAGGACGAGGAGTAGACAGAGGGCAAAGAAGTTTATGAAACAGAGACAAAATAGGATATCGTAAAGGGAACGACTACGAAGCAGATTTGTGCAATAAAGCTAATAAAGTAATTGAGTGAGGCTTTTGCTAACGAGCACAAATCAGGGAGTGTTAACGGAAGGGCATGCTGATGACAGCTGTTTGATATAGTTGCTGTGAATCTTGGTGAACCACGAAAGTGCTAGCGGATGGACACATGCATGGGCGTATGGATGGTGAACCGATGACCTGGTTGGAAAAGAGGTCAGCTCTATACCAGATCCGAAGCTTTGCTTTATTTAACAGAACGTGCCATCCAGAGGAATCAGATCGAAGGCGCCCATGATTTGCAATGATAAAGTCACGACTTAAAAAATAGCAGATGATTTGAAGGCTGCACCTACATTATAGTGAGACGGAGATGGCAGGACGGGATGACGACCGTTGTCATCGCATTACAACTATGGGAGATAGCACAGTGGAGGAAGAAAAAGAAATGAGTGAAGGGATGAGAAGCATCAATAAAAAGAGGAGAAGAGTGATTTTTAGGGCACTGATAGAAACCAAAACCCATTTTTGCAAACTCTTGCTGTTGATGGCGGTTCCGGCTGTTTTGGCCGAAAATTGCACGTGCCCTCCACTTCAGAGTGCTAGGGGTGGGCAGCAATCTTGTGGCAGGTTCTACAGCTTATTTTGCCAAGATAGCAAATTCTTTATTTTCATACTTTATACTTTGGATGAATGGTATTGAATCCTCCAAGACTTTCATTGCATTATTTGTTTGTTCTGTTCTCTCACCTCTAACACCTTATCTACCACCTTACCTGCCCTATTTCTTCTGCCTTCTTGCCCTTATTTAATGCAAATAATACATTGAAGAAGTTTCCATTTGGCTACGTGATTTAGTCTTGCCCTATCTTTGCAGCTGCGTTGTCACACCATACAGAATTTCGAAACCAGCTTTATTGAGGAGGGTTTCTAGGAAGAAATGCAAATGTTACAACTATTACTTTAGCTTACTGTAGCGGCGAGATGCTAAATTTTGTCTTGTAAACAGGATCTGTGTAATTTTGTTTGCGAGGCAACATTGTGACATTTAATATTATTGCATTACAAAGCGGTAGAGTAATGCAGACTAATTCAGCCATTTTGTAGAACGCAGTGGCATAGCGCCAAGCAGGAGCAAGTTATCAATGGCGACAAAGATTGATTTTTGGAGTTATGGTAATGGACACATGCATAATTCCCTGGAACGTGACGCTACCCAGCTGTCATAAGACACCCTCGCTTCCATCACCTTTATCGAGCACTTCGCTCTCACCCACACATGAGAGGAGTCTGTTTTTAGCCTCGACGCAGCCCAGTTAATTGTTTTGCGAATTCAGAGCTCCCATTGGCTCCTTCATAGTCTTCTCGATGAGTTTAAGCTGTCGTCCGAACTAAATATTTAATCTCTAACGTGGTCAAGGAAGAAATGCAAATGTTACAACTATTACTTTAGCTTACTGTAGCGGCGAGATGCTAAATTTTGTCTTGTAAACAGGATCTGTGTAATTTTGTTTGCGAGGCAACATTGTGACATTTAATATTATTGCATTACAAAGCGGTAGAGTAATGCAGACTAATTCAGCCATTTTGTAGAACGCAGTGGCATAGCGCCAAGCAGGAGCAAGTTATCAATGGCGACAAAGATTGATTTTTGGAGTTATGGTAATGGACACATGCATAATTCCCTGGAACGTGACGCTACCCAGCTGTCATAAGACACCCTCGCTTCCATCACCTTTATCGAGCACTTCGCTCTCACCCACACATGGGAGGAGTCTGTTTTTAGCCTCGACGCAGCCCAGTTAATTGTTTTGCGAATTCAGAGCTCCCATTACCATTGGCTCCTTCATAGTCTTCTCGATGAGCTTAAGCTGTCGTCCGAAGTAAATATTTAATCTCTAACGTGGTCGGAAAAACAGACTCAGTTTATCCTGTCATAGCTTGGCTAATCATGCAACTGAACCATAATATAGTTACATGTTAATTGAAGGAATCCGCTCCAAAAATACCTCTACGAATTTGTTTGTTATTCCGAAACAACATTTCAAATGTCGAATAGAGCATTAATAGTGTTTTTTGATGTCATGCCTTCCAAGTTTGATGTCACAGTCACGCACTGACTCGACCCTCTTGACTTCGGTACCACCGCGTACCAACAACATTTCAAATATCACTTAATAAATCATGCTTAGACCCTTAGGAAGAGCGCATTTTTACCTTGATAAAGTTCGGCTTTGCACTTTTCTTTTCACACCTAGTAAAATAAAATGAATGAGTATTTCCAACCAATTTGATGCTTGGGATCAGAATGTTCCTCTAGGGTATAGCAGAATTTCAGAGGTGTGGTGGTTGCCAACACTTGACAGGCTTGCATACGTAAATCGTGAAACGCCAGCTTTTGTCACTACCATCAGGCAACCATGTTTTGATGTTGCAGAAACAAGTCTCTTCCAAACTTCACTCTGCGGACGATTTTAGCATCGTACAATATAGTTGCATCCTTTTTTATAGTTGCCCAAGAAGGAAAGGTAATGCTTGAGAGGAAATTACAAGGAGATGCATTTATTTGCAGTTGAAGAAGCGCAATCTAGAATACTCCTGGTGACGATGACAACTTTGTCATCTGATATTGCAGTCTTCGCAGCTAACTGTTACCATATCGCAAATGGAATGCAAACTTACAAACCTACTTACAAATTGCTGGAAGGAATATGATGTTGCCCCCTGCTCATTGCATTTCGACTAGTTCAAACGCAATTTTTAATAAATAATCTTGTAATGTTTGTGGTGCAAAGTCCCTGTAAGGCACCAATAAATATTTATTGGATTATAAAGAGGATGGAAAAGCTACTGTACAATAGGGTTAGGGTTTGTTCAATGCTTTGGAACGTTCAGGAAGTGAAACCTATAACAACTGTTTGGTGGGAAATCGGTATCATCACCTGGGTATCACATGGGCATACGGGCAAAGATTCCATTGCTGGCACACATTATGACCTTAAAGAAACATGGCGATTTGGATGGTGGGAATAAGTTTTAGTAGTTGTCCCTATTGCAAATTTCTGGGAGGATTTGGTGTTTTAAATCAAGTTGTACATAATTTTGCTATTGTCTTGCAACCGCGATAATGCAAGGTGTTGTAGATGCCTCCTCCGTTTTCGGACCTGTGTTTTTCCAGATATCCTCCATAAGCGGCTCATTTTACATCAGCATGTGTAGTACCTATTTTCTTTAAATGAGCTTTGTAGGTGAGAGGCTAAAGGACAATTTTCAACCTGGTCATGAACGGTCGTGGTTCCTCTCATAAGTCAGAGGCTCGCTCCGGTCATAATAAAGATGTACCGGAACACCTAGCCTCCTAATAGCAGGGGTAGAAGAAGGGAAGAGGAGAAAATGGCAGGTCCCTCTATGGCAGGTTCCGCTGCGTGGTTAATTTTGAAAAGGACATTAAAGATGCAAGAGGGCAGACCTAGGCACTAGGAGAGCGCTCCAGATAAACCATTTTGGTGGCGGCTATTTTAGCTCACACCAAAAGTCGTGAAAATAAAACTGAATGCAGGTTTTCAAGCAGTGAAACTAAACTGCGTTTCTACTTCAGTATCGTGCGATTCGAAATGACGTAGCAGTGCGACAAAAGGACAATCGTTTTGGTGAAATTCCGCATCTTGGACTAATCACCCTGATTTTTCATTCCTTGAACGAGTGCCTTAGAGTGGATGCCATTCCGGTCTTACGCTACGGTTACGATATGTCTTGTGTTCTTCTACGGAAAAGAAAAAAATTGATTAAGCATTTCAATCAAGACAGAGAGGAGAGATATACGACAACTTAAGTTGAGACAAAATCGCTTATTTCGGTTGAACAGTGCGCCGAAGTGCTCCAGATCATGGCAAATCAGGTATNGCCTCCTCCGTTTTCGGACCCGTGTTTTTCCAGATATCCTCCATAAGCGGCTCATTTTACATCAGCATGTGTAGTACCTATTTTCTTTAAATGAGCTTTGTAGGTGAGAGACTAAAGGACAATTTTCAACCTGGTCATGAACGGTCGTGGTTCCTCTCATAAGTCAGAGGCTCGCTCCGGTCATAATAAAGATGTACCGGAACACCTAGCCTCCTAATAGCAGGGGTAGAAGAAGTGAAGAGGAGAAAATGGCAGATCCCTCTATGGAAGGTTCCGCTGCGTGGTTAATTTTGAAAAGGATATTAAAGATGCAAGAGGGCAGACCTAGGCACTAGGAGAGCGCTCCAGATAAACCATTTTGGTGGCGGCTATTTTAGCTCACACCAAAAGTCGTGAAAATAAAACTGAATGCAGGTTTTCAAGCAGTGAAACTAAACTGCGTTTCTACTTCAGTATCGTGCGATTCGAAATGACGTAGCAGTGCGACAATAGGACAATCGTTTTGGTGAAATTCCGCATCTTGGACTAATCACCCAGATTTTTCATTCCTTGAACGAGTGCCTTAGAGTGGATGCCATTCCGGTCTTACGCTACGGTTACGATATGTCTTGTGTTTTTCTACGGAAAAGAAAAAAATTGATTAAGCATTTCAATCAAGACAGAGAGGAGAGATATAAGACAACTTAAGTTGAGACAAAATCGCTTATTTCGGTTGAACAGTGCGCCGAAGTGCTCCAGATCATGGCAAATCAGGTATCTAGCTCCATCTGATCCGATATCATCCATCCACTTAGACAAACCACGTTGACTACAATAGCCACAACAGGTTTTACACCAATGAATTGTGAAAGAACCAATGGTTAATTCAGTGTGATTCTGCCTTGTCAAATAATAGAATAAGTTAATATACGAAGATTGCGACAGGCAGTCCACATCAAAGAATGGGCAGATCTCATATCAAGCTTCCCACATTTGCATAAATGCGACTGGTCCCATTTAGTTCAGCCCGACTGTCACGATGACTAGCACATCACGCTTTGACCTTGACGCTATCTTGCCCTCGACACTTCCAGTAAGACCAGCTGCAGGTCTGTGCACTCCGAAGACCACAATTTCAACAATTAGTTGGCCGCCAAACTAGACTGCAGAGTGATATGTGACGGTGGTACATTTTGAAACACGGCTGTTTTTGCTGCCGCTTCAAAGGATCACTCCTTATTGGGTCGACGGGTCATTTGCGGAAGAACACCTGCTATCAGCAATGAAATCTACAGACTAACAATAGATTGACCAACAAATATAGCATGCATAACTTAAACTAAGCACTTAGCTCAAAAAGATGCCATGCTTCTGGGTGTTTTAAACTTTATTCGCAAATTGCCTAACTGCATAAGCAATCTTAAAAACATAGAAAAGTCAAGGAGTACTTATAAAAATTACAAGCAAAACCTATTAAATAGACCAGTTGAGAAGATCTACCTCTACCGAGTGGATAAAAAGAACTGATGGGTTGACATTAATTCATAATTAAGCATGAATGAGTTAATGAAACAAATGAGATGAGGAGGCACGAACGGATGGACGGTTGCATTAACACGAAGTGGATACGCACCAGATAAATGCTTAAGAGGCAATAATAAACATGTAGGTAGGAGAACAGTGAAGACAGAGGCGAAAGCGAGAATTGAGAGCAGCCCATACCTACAACTCTTTATACCCTACTCTGTTGCCACAGCACCAGCTTACGCCCAGTTAGGACTCGGATCCGACTGTGTGGCTACTACCCTCATGGCCGTCGTTGCTGCTCAGCTTTCTCTACGCACTCAAATCGCTGCTAACCACTACATCTGCAGTCCAACAGACCGAACACACAAAGCACAGACCTGACAGGTAACTCGCGGTTGATGTGTTTAAATGTGGCCGACAAAGGACTATTTGCTTAGTAAAAGTGGCATCACAAACAACTTCCCATTATTAATTTTTTTTACCAATCAGTCCCTCAGTCAAAAAGCCAGCCCACACACATGTCAACCCTATATCTGCCACTTGCAACTTTACTGCGTCTGGATGGCAGTCAGCCTGCACCTCGAAATGGCATTCAGTGTCGACTTGAGAGTAAACCACCACTTGCACCATCACTACGCTGAACGTCGCCGTTGTTTCTTCTCGACACGTCGATTATGACCTTAATGTTACTTTTGTAAGCTTTTGTCGCTCTCCTCTTTACTCATTCATAATACAAAATACTCAGCCTCTTCATATCAATTGTTATCCAGTATTTGCTCAGCCATCCATCATTTGTCCGTCATTGTTTACTTTCTTTGTTCATTCATTATTTTGTATTCCTGCGCTAATTATAGTTTCAATTGCAAAATTAACAGTTCGGTTTTGTCTACTCAATTTCGCATCAACTCTTCTGCTTAGGTCATTTGATGTATTTTGCATTAAATTTTCTGACAGTACTCTTGGATTAGTCGCGTATTTTGAGATCGCCTCAAGATTTTTTCCGATTAGAGCCTACAGTGCTCACGTGCACAGTCTCCATTGGTGAGGCATGCGAATGAAGTGTAGACGTTGGAAGGGGTTGATGTGTTCTAGGTTTACGCAAGTACTCCCAACCCAGTCGACTCCGACGCACTTGTCTAATCTCTTACAACTATCAGTAAGTTCGTCCAATTTGTAGACAGTGCTAGCCACAGACAATAAATGGGCGTCCAGCTCACCAGCAGCTCTAAGCGTGTCAATAGGAAATCGTCAGCACTCCCAACATATGCTGACCACTTTAAAGATTGTTTTGGTTACAAGGCTAAGATGAATGCGCTTTATGTGGAGGGATGGAAGTCAAATGCCTGTGCATGTAGCATTTTCTTCTCCCTCTTCCTATGCACACGAGATGACGATGGAAGTGGTGACGCAGTAGCACTTGACTCTCCTGGAGGTGACTGAGTTGGAGCTTGGGACTGGTAAAGTGGGATCGACCTTGATAGAGACTGAAAAGCGGTTCGATTTCCCTCTTCTATTGACTTGTGAGCAGTAATACAACCCTATCATATTTCCTGTTCGTTGTCCATCGGGAGCTCATGGCTAGCCTCTACTTACCACCATTTGCGTACAACCTACCATACATCGGTCCGTGCTTGCCTACCCTGAAGGATTTATGCATTGTATTCTCTGAAAGCAATTGCCATGGTTGGCTATCGGTGGTCCCTCAGTAATGCTCAATCTTTGCTATGCTTGTCGAGGTTGTGCTGTTTCATTTTCACTTCGAAACCAATTGTTAAGGCAATGGTGTTGTCTTAATCTGTGGCAAGGTAGTCAATCAACTAGGTCACAGACCTCCGAATGTGAGCTGTTTTTAATTTCAGCCTCGTCTTACGGCCATAGTGGCTGTAAATGCACACCTTCGAGTGCCTTCTTACCTTTACCGAATCACTGGCTTATGCCAAGGCGCCTTTTTCTCTTTTCACTTTCCTGGTGGTTTGTATCAGGTTGTGCTCCAAGGTAAATGCCGTATATTCCCAATCAGGGGAGAGCAGTTGCATTGTTTTAGCTTTTAGGGAACAATCAACTTTGTTGACTGTTAGCGCCAAGGTTGATGCTGTTAAGTGAGCTGGAAAACATCCGACCCATTATGGGTCATTTCCTCAGCTCTCCCCTGTTTTACACTAGCCGAGACCAATGTTAGCGCCTTCTGCTCTTTCAAGGGAGTTGATGTGTGAGGTAGAGACCAAGACTGTGCATAATTAGCTTTGAGGTCACCCTCATGTCGGTTAGCATGACCGCTTTGAGGGTATAAGTGGCACTGGATACGGACAGACAACGAGCCATGAACGCCGAGGTCACAGTCGCAAGTGTCACCGCAACAGTGGCTGACGATGGGAGCGACAGGATAGACTGGATGATACAAGTTAAGGGCCACAAGTGTTTCGAACTTAAACAGATCACATTTGATCTAAAGACAAAGTTTACGGTGCAACCATGCCCTCTCAAATAAGTTGACTCAAACGGAGTAGCTCCGGCTCTCTAAGGCGTCTCTAGGGTCAATATTTTGCACAATATCTGTGTGTCACGTTTGGGAGGATTCGCTTTTTTTAAAAAGTTGTACACTTATCTTAANCTCTAGGGTCAATATTTTGCACAATATCTGTGTGTCACGTTTGGGAGGATTCGCTTTTTTTAAAAAGTTGTACACTTATCTAAAATGCACTGTGAATGCAATGAGGCTGTATTCAATAGCTTCCAAGTTACTTCCTCTCACACTAAAATTCATTCCTTTTTGACAAGCGGTCTGATTTGAGGAGGTAATCCATACTGGTGGCACAATAAATAGGGTTCTGTAATGAGGATTATGCTTGCGTGGAGTACACTCTGAACAAGTAGCTATACAACTCACTAAGGCGTAGAGACTGCAGATGGTGAATTGGAAGAGCGCAATAATGGCAATTTTCGATGCCACAGCACCATGTGACGCATTTGAAAATGGAAGAAGTGTGTGTGATACCATGAAATGAACTTCAGACAATGCATGCTTGATCAACTTTCCAATAAAATGCATTGCCGTTTTAAGTACGTCGTGACGCCTCCACATCGGCAAGTACTTCAGCAATGCAGAATGATCTTTAATAGCCTTCTAGACGTAGTACTTCCACTCGGCCAAATGACAGATTTCACTGGTTTCGAGATTCTTTTTTCGAAAATCCCCCATTTGTATAGAATTTTATCGAACAGATAGATTGAAGACATCAGCAATGTTTGGCCTCTGCGAGCGTACGATTTGTTGTTGTCCATCACAGGCGTGAACAAAGCACAGTCGTTTGGGCATAGAGTGGTGCGCACTGCGGAACTGTGAGTGGATGAGATGGGAGAAAAGAGTGGTGAAATTTCCGATCACCTAGCAATCGTAGTAGCACAAGTCATTCCTTAATATAATCTTTTCTCCTAGTTAGTCACTTGGCCAGCGAAGCACCTTACACGGATGTGAAGAAGATGCAGGAGCAACGAACGCATGGTCTATTAATCCTAATGTGTGCCACCTGCTGTTCCATAGCATGTAATTGGCGGTCATTTGCTCAGCCTTTACCACACCCTCCACTTCCATGCTGGCGTAGATGTAAACCAACTGTCGTAGCGCTGCTAGTGCTTCCTGACCCATCAATCTCGAATGCGATCAGCCGAAATGGCTGTGTAATTGTTGTTACTCAAAATGAGGGTTCGTCCCAAATGTGATATCCTTTAAGCGACTTACCATCACTAAAGCCAAACCTTTAGGCCAGCTTGTTGCAAGTGTTGCATTTCTTACCACCTGCTCCATCTTTTTAAATGCTATGGAAAAATGTTTGAAGAAAACCGGGGTTTTACTTTAGCCTTGCAACCGTGTTACATCTCCATCGCTTTCAACCAAACGGTAGCAAGAATCATGGCGGAAACAGCGGAGTATCACATCGGTACTCATGCACACGCCTTACAAAGTACCATGACGGATTCCATCAGATTATTCACTAACTCTTGCGACCATCTGATGCAACATCAAACACCCTACGGCATGGTAACAGCAGGTGCAGGTGATAAGCTAACAAATATCGTTTGTCTTTAGCACCGAAAACATATTGTAAGCACTTGAGGGCGACAAAAGATGGTGTGCATAGGTTTGCAGGTTATAATACATCCATGCCATTAAATCGGAACCAGTGCAACTCAACGTGATCACCCGAGGACTAAGAGTCCCAGACTATTTAATTCACCCGATTTGGTTGCCTAAACACAAGTACTTTGTACATTGTATCTGCCTACATTTGAATATTGAACATTTTAGAATCGTAGTCAATAAGGTTCACTGGTATTGTGAAAGGACAACTTATGCGGAGAGTCATCTTTCCGATGTCGCGCAGATACACCGACACAGCATTAGCAGTGAGATCTTAAGCTACATCGAGGCAATAGTCAGCTAATGAGAATCTTCAGCAGCTTCCAGTTGACTTGGAGATTGGGAGGAAACCAAAGCAACAGTCTGAAACGCCCTTTTCTTCCCTCCTCTCGAGTATCGACGGACAGCAAGGACCACATGTGCACAAGGTTCTGCCACCTCCAAGTCCTGTGCAAGAAATTTTGGCTTTGCTTGTCAAAGTCTTCCTATGGTTTGACACGATTTCGCTGTTCGCTTAGGTGCCTAAAACTTGCGTGAGGTATCGTGTAACTGTTTCAGCCTCTTATTTCTGTGCGAGGTGTGCCAAAGACGATGCCCTCCTTCATGCGCATCAATGCTCGTTACTACTTAAACAGCTTTTTGTCCCCGAGCCCAAATGTTAACAAATGGCCCTCGTTGTCGTCAACCGCGCAACGCATCCTGCATTTATCAGCCAAAGAATTCGCATTGCTTTCCTTTTTCACCGTCGATTATTTGCCATTGCTAGAAGTCAGCGTCTCCAACTGAAGGCGTTGCACCAATCTTGATACATCTCTGTTCCGTTTGGTAACTTTAAGCGGTCATCATGCTCAACAAACGTTGGTGGGTGGGCACCGTTTCATCACATTTGACCAGGTTTCACGCAAACGCGTAGGGCCGCTCTATGGGTTTTGTCGAGCTATCAGCCTGTACATTCGTGGCTAAAGCATGGAACATAAATTCTAGACGGCATTTTCCTCCCAGACTCTTGAGTGAGGACACAGAGAGGGAATTCAACTCGTTCCCCATTTACCAATAAAAGTCTTAATGTTAGCTTGGAATGCCTGCCTTTATATAGATGTATTTTTAGAAGCAAAACAAATAGAGTGCAAATTCTGAAAAAAGAAAGGTGTATGTTGCAAGAATAAGAGGCGCTTCGGAACACAAAAACATGTTGGAAACACTGTCAGACAGGCGGTATTTTTCTGGTCAACAGGACGATCAGATTGGGTTAATTATGCCCAGAATTTGCCAGTAGCAAATATTTTTGAAATCGTTTGAGCCTGTGCTCAGCTAAACACGCAAATGACACGTGCGTTGATAGTTCACTCGAGTTTCTAAGCGGTGTCCTATGGAAAAAAGCAAATGCAATCCATTCATCAGACGGCTAAGCTTTTCAGGCGAAAGTCAGACAAAATAGCCCCAACAACTAGCGCACCTTTACATACGCTCTTGATCAACGCAGCGCCTCCTACCTTGTCATGAGCGACAACAGCGTTATTCGTACAGGCTGGTGCTGACTTCGCATCGACTCGGCAGCAAACTATAGTTAGTCTGGTTAAGTTTACTGAAGGAAAGGGAAACCTGCAGCTTGATGGTGAGCAAATGAGGGAGTTCAATCACTATTGTTTAATTCCTCATCACAGGTTGTCTTTCGGTTTGACTAAGTGGCTGCATTTTGGTGCTTGTTAAAACTTCAGCATCCACTCCTCACAGTTGCTGCTCATCCTTCCTTGTTACCTCCAGCTTCATTTTGTATGCCCACTTTTGATGATACAAAGGCATGGCTTACGTTTTAACCTCACTGGCGAACTTGAGGTTAAGCACGTAGCCCACTTCAGCCTATTTGTAAGTACGATTTGCTGATTATATGAGGTAATTTAGGAGATAATTGCTTTATCTCTTTTCAACCAGAGCACAGTTTTGGGGTCACTGGACATTGCTTGTGTTGCGTGGATGATGATCGCTACCAGGCCTTTGCGATGCTGCTCAGTTTTCGTTGTTTGTTCCGTGTTTCCATGGTGTGCATTCTGGCATGCCTGTTGCTCTTCAGTCCTCCTGCCTATAATCAGACTAACTTTTGCTCTTTTTCCTTACTAGTACTTCAGCATGAAATACTTTGCCGCCACCTCTGCGAATAAATTCATGAGTCAGTGAAAAGCGTTATTCGTACAGGCTGGTGCTGACTTCCCATCGACTCGGCTGCAAACTATAGTTAGTCTGGCTAAGTTTACTGAAGGAATGGGAAACCTGCAGCTTGATGATGAGCAAATGAGGGAGTTCATTCACTATTGTTTAATTCCTCATCACAGGTTGTCTTTCGGTTTGACTAAGTGGCTGCATTTTGGTGCTTGTTAAAACTACAGCATCCACTCCTCAC
>LWMK02000742.1:0-29280 GCA_001693075.2 Taenia saginata
GGTTCTCTCGTCACATCATCAACATCAATGGTCCTTACAGGTGTCACATCATCTAAATGGGTTCACTTTTCAAAATTATTGGCATGTAACATTATAGAAAACTGCGATTAAATGTTTGCATAGCATTGGAATGGCTTCTCTTTTTCCATTTTATCAAATAGAGTACGAATTGATGAGGAAACTTAACTATGGTATCATGTACGTAGTTGAGCTGAGAAAATAGGCGGAGACAAAGTGATTTACTTTTACATTTACATTTATTACAGAATGCGCCCTTTTTAAGCACTTGGCTCAAAGGTTCTAACAGATTTCCAGAAGTGTCGAAAAATCCAGAAGCGTGATTTTGTAATGTAAGGGGGTCTTGAGAATTAGCTGCTATGGAAGCTTCCCACTGAAAGGAATATTGCTGAGTTTCAACCAAAAATTCGATCATACTCGTGAGCTTATTTCTCATCCGTTGCGATTGCTGTATTTGTGGAGAGGTGAGGATCGCAAGTCTGTCCTCATTTGATTTTGCTCATGAATAGACAGGAAGAAAATTTGATGGCAGTCGTTTTAACTTTCGCGATAGCGAATTGGCTGTTGGCGCACTTTAAAAAAAGATGCGGATGAAGGACGTGAATGGAACATCCTGCTGTTAATGAGGAATTCGCTCAGTGCTATTCCGCGTAGCACAGATGACGTGTGTTAACGGGTCCGGAAGTCGGATGGAGGATCAGACTTACACTACCCCGATGTCAACGCATTGAATCGTGCTATGTCGCCTAGGTTGAAGGACGTGGGTTGCATGATTTCGGACGCTGCGCCATATCTTTTCATCATTACTACTATAAGAAGGGCAAAAGTGACTTCTAATCAACATCTTTGGTGATTATATGCCTTTCAACCTCTGCGTTGATACCTCTTAAAAGAGATAAATAAGTTATGATGAGGACTGTTGCATAAAATAATATAATTCTTTACGAAAAGATGCTATTATGGCCAGCCTATTTGTAGTGACAATTCAGACAGTTCGTTATACATCCATAAAAGTGGCCATTTTAGGCGCAATACTTATATTGCCAACTCCATCATGCCGCTACTGTTTCGGGTGTTCTTCGCATAGCTTTCCTGGTTCCTAAGTTCAAGCAAATATTTGTCGAAAGAGAAAGTGAAACTGTGGCTAGGCAAGATGGCACATCATCGCAGCTTTGCCAAAATTCTGTCCACGAAGAAAGTGCTGCTTCATCTGGTGAAGAAACAAGTTTTCATTGGCTGCATAAGGCAGCAGTATTCGCATCAGGAAAGCCAACTACAAGGTGTCCGTTCTGAGCAATCATGTTGAATTGAGCTTATGCATTTAAGAGAGCTCATGAACTTCATTCTCCTTCTCTGTCAAAGGACATAATCTAGCCCAACACATGAACCCCATTTCGGCCCAAGCCACGATTTAATCTAGTCTTATCGCATGGCAACACCAAGTAAATATAAAATGCACAAATCTCTGTCAGCTCTCTTTTGCGCACACTAGCTAGGAGTGAAAGGGAAGGCGGCAATTCGATTTTCTTGTTCGTCCTGCATTACCCCGTTAAACACAGATAAGGCGGGTCATGAATTAAGACGCACTGTCATGGGAGTAGTTAGCCTAAAAATAAAACGCAGGTACCACCAATATGTGGCACTTTTGAGAGGAACTTTGTAGTAAATAATAGTCGCGTGAAGTGAGTACGTGGTGAATTGAATTAGAAGGACATATCATGTGCAGGAGTGTGTGAGCCCATGTAAGCTTACGGCATTCCTTGTCATCGGACAGGGGGAACGCATCTGGGCCATGGTGAATAAACGACACGAAACGGGCCAACGCGCTAACGCCGTTGTAAGGTCACTTAAATACCCCCTTCCTCCCCTTCTAAACCGCCAGTATTTAAGCCTCATCACCACTGCTCACGGTCAATCCAACTTGGCATTGTTTGATAATGGTGGGTTTCTGCAGCTTCAATTAACTTCGGCATGCCTCTTTATCTTTATTGCTTCCCATTTACTGCTCTTCTATTCTCCGTCACCACGTTGCCTTCAACCCACTTCGTGTCATTAACTATGACATGCTTTCTCTATACTTTGGAAACTACGTAAAATCACCGAAATTCCAGCTGAATTAGCACTTCGAATATGCAAATTGCTCGATGTGGAGGACTTGGTGAATGCCTGCAATACCATTCCCAACTGGCGATGGATACTGTCAAGTCGGCAATCAAATCAGGCAATGACTCGTCATATCAGCAACTGGAAGTGGCTGGATAAGCATCTCTGTTGCCTTCTCTCTTCTCAAACCTCCCCAACTGTCGATGGGAACTTGCTTCCTGCTATCGAATACAGTTTGAAGGAAACGAGCTTGTTTCGACAGAATTCATCTCAGTCAAGCCCTTTTTCTTCTCGACGGATTATCAATTGTTGCCTCACATTCACTGCCGACATATTTGCTTCTTCGCGCTCTACAAGCTGGATTACTACCACCCCATTTTTCACACCCTATACCTCCATGAATCGCAAAGGCGTGGTCCTCATCGCTTCGATGTTATTAATATTTTGAATTATAACTATGCTACCCATGAGAATGGATATGATGGCATAATGTATTACGATGAATTCGAGCAAATAAAATTTAAAGGTAATGTCTTGAACTACGACTGCTACGTATTCCTGATGGATCCAGATTTTCGTTCCAGACATCAACTACTGCACCTCTTGGATGCCATCAAGCCGCATCAAATATTAATCATAGCCATCTTCCCAAGGAGTCAGGACAACCCAATAAATGAAATGCATATCTTTGCAAACTTCATTGCAAGTTTTAACAACTTTGCGGAATGCCCACTTGCAACTACTGCAGTGGATTGGCGATTGTTTTGTGTCAGGCTGCTGGATACCGGAGAGGTCAACTTGGAGGAGTGGATGCAATTCGTCAATTACGACTTCCACTTTAAGGGCATTGGCAGTAGACGCAAGGAAGGAGGCACTTCATCCAAGTATCAAACTCTTAGAGGGCCCCCACTTTTCTTGTAAATGCGCACCTAAATACATTCCTGTTTCCCTGGGTCACCGTATTTTTCCTTTCTCAGCAATATTAGTGGCTCTTAAAACGGCTTGCTTAGGTTTACTTGCTTCAAGTTATTCATTGCATGGATTTTCCAACACTCTTGTGCCAAATAATTTACTTTGGTAGCTTAGGCATCGCGAGTGGTTGGGGGTGGACTTTAAAAGCACACAGTTTGCTTGAAGAGGTGAAAGACAGAATTTCGGAGATTGTGCTTGAAGTATAATCCTACCTTTTCATACATGCCACAGATTCACGCACGGCGGCTTAACGTTTTAAAATCAAGTGCAGACTAGCTGACGGAAGCTAATTGTACACGTTTCGGATAGGGCGCTAAAATAGTGAGGAGCAAAATGTTAGCAAATCACACCACTCTGGCTGGTCTTTCGTTGTCACGACGTCTTCTACATCATTTCTCCTCATCTTCCCCCTTTTGACAATTATTCATTTGTTCTTGCGAATTTGGGCGACAGCATATTGAACACTCGAAACAGTAGCAGCGCGGTGAGATAAGCNCGTACACGTTTCGGATAGGGCGGTAAAATAGTGAGGAGCAAAATGTTAGCAAATCACACCACTCTGGCTGGTCTTTCGTTGTCACGACGTCTTCTACATCATTTCTCCTCATCTTCCCCCTTTTGACAATTATTCATTTGTTCTTGCGAATTTGGGCGACAGCATATTGAACACTCGAAACAGTAGCAGCGCGGTGAGATAAGCAGCGCAAGCACAGTGATCTCCTTGAACTGCCATTGCGGATAGGCCTAATGTGTTGTTAACCTGCTGTGGAAAATCCAAACCAGGTATACAGAAAGATTAACTTTGCATAAATATTTTTACTTTGCAACACAAGCTGAAACATAATAAACGTTAGTAAGTTGCGCATTGAACTCTTTGTTTTGCATCCGGAAACGTTAAAATTTTGCTGTAGAACATTGTCTCCATTCCTTCACAACGTCGTCAACATATAATCCGCCCTGCTAACTTTTGTCCATCTGTCCTCATGGTCATCTCAAATGCCGCTGCACGTAGAAGTATTAGTGACGACTTCCAACAAGCGTCCTCTAAGCCCGACTCAAGGCTAAAGCATGGAGAGCATATTGCCCAACGAAGAAGAAAAGCAGAATGCTACTACTCAGTATCTCTTTTGAGCATTTAGGGTCCACCAAAAATAACGTTTTTATTCTGTTTAGTGAGTCATCCAAATTCATTTCTACTTTGAATGGCTTCTTCATTTTCGTATTTGGATGTGATCGACGCGGCACACTGACTCAGACACGCCGACCTCGGCCTTTCATACGTTTGCTGAAGGGGAATAATTTCCCAGACCTCAAACACTGTACAACGCGACGTAACATCGTCTTCATTTTACAACCCGACAGCTCTACACGTGTTTTACTCAGGACGCCAAAATCTTTTTTGTCATAAAGCCGTACATGTCTAAGGACTCTACTCTCGGCTGTAGTTACACACAAGGGAGGGGCACGGATCGCTTCGCAATGGTGCGGAAGTCCCACGCTCCCAAAGAGCATATACTAGACGTTGTGAAGGTAAGCTAACAGAGATAAAGGAATGACAATCGAGATTGCGATAAACCTGCCAAACGAGCACTAACATCATTTATTTAATTGTTCTCGATTTGTCTTACATGTAAGGATAGTATTACTTAGCCATTAAATTATTCAGGGATCTCATCAAATCCAAAACCAGAAATAATTCAAGGTCATGTTGCAACAAAATCAAGGGTGTGGAGTTTGTCATTATTATTTATTCGGGCAAAAACTTTTCCAGGTCCTAAAGCCGCTACATGTTGATCTCATAAGTAGGTTTAATTTGCGGTAAAATTTCGGGCATCGAAATGGAATCAACTCGGCCTATTGGAACAAGTTGCGTAATGGGCAACCAGAACTGGTTTTTTACCCAAGTTGTTCAATGATTTTGGCATGACAATGTCGTGCAAGACCTAGATTCTTTCAGCGACCAATCCAATCAATTTTGCACATCAGTCCAGGCGTTGGCACCAAACATTCCATCAAACGCATTATACTTCACGAATTCCTCTAGTTTTTAAGGGAATACGCCCAAATAATAATGAATTTGCTTCTCTTTTTGCTGCTCTTTACGACCTTTGACGTCTACAGTTTAATAAGAGAAGAGCTATAGAACACAAAATGTCAGCTCACCATCCACACTCTCACCTCTAGGTCGGCTAAGGGTTTCAGAGACCTAATCGCTTAATCGGCTTTAAGTGGCGAGATATTTCGTCATGTGTTTTGTAGGCTGTAAGGGAAAAAAGTATTTTCAGACTTAGAGTCTTCGCAAGTCCCATCGACCACCTAAGGGTATATCAAATAGACATGAAATGTTTGTAGTCGCATGGCAATTTATAGTATTAGAACGAAATAATTGTATCTAGTGCTATTTTGAGCTACAGGCGTCTTTATTTGTACTGATGTGGGCGAAGTAGAATTTCGAACTGGAGCGAAGACCAATAGTTGAGAGTTGATAATTTAGACGTGACAGGTCCGTACCATTTGTTTTAGCATACTGGCAAATTGTGTGAACAGTTCTCTTATCAACAATTTTTGTGGCAGAAATCGTTTCTAATACCTCTTGCAGCTAGGTTATGCCTTATGTGCTCTTAAGTTCTTAATAGTAGTGTGTTTGAAAGAGTTGAAATGCCTTCAAGCGCAATCAATTCTGACTAATTTTTGTGATACATTCTTTTCCAGGGATCTTTGTAACCGCATGTGGCCCGATTTCTACTGGCAGTTGTTAAGTAACGCGGACAAATAACATGCATTTATTACTGTATGTTCTGTAGTGGGAAAATTCGTGGGTGTTTCGCTATTTAAGGATCTGTATCTTCTCTCTGAATACGCGGCTCTTATGCGACTACAGTTTAATTTAAAAATTGTGCTCAACTATTAATTTAGGACCATTTATATTCAGACGATCATGCAGATAAAAATGCTGAAATTAAGGGATCACAATGGATGAATGAATATGCCATGGAACACACAAAGTGGATGCCAGCTTGCTGAAATCTCCTTCGAAGGGTGAAGCAGACCCAATCTAAGTGATTTGATAACTTGCTGGCCGCCTTAATCAGGCTTTTGCTGCATCAATCTTGGCTAATTAACACTAGGAATGGCATCAACAGTGGATTGTATTAATCATGTAGAAAAAAAGGTGTCAGAAGAACACAAGGGATGACAGTGTAGGTGAAACAGTATGACCTTCCATTTTTTCTGTAGTTAAAGTCATTCTCGCTCACTCCTCCACATATGCATGCACACACATCAAAACTCATAAAAAGCACATTCTTGTGAAGGTGAAGTGAGTGATTAATGCATTTTGTGAAGCTTAGCCTTTGTGTTGTTAAAATAAATGCACATTGCGGCGCAAAAGCCATATCGCATAATATGTCTGCAGTCCGCAAGCTATCAGCCGGTAACCACTGGACACCATATTATTAACATATAGAAAAGCGAGAACCTAAAAATAGGCAGATCTAGACTCAGTTTGAACTTAGCACTACAAAGTAGATGCAGTGTCGCGGCTGCGCACTTCTGATGGGTGCTAATTTCGTCTAACTCCAATTATCGAAACCCGTGCTTGACAATTAATAGAATTTACTTCGTACACGTTAGCCCCTGCTCACTTAAGCGCATGGATGACGGTGTTATTTTATGATGACGATAAGGAGCATTTAATAACTGTTGAATGAGTAGTTCAGGTGGTTGCTACTCAGAATTAAACAACGTGAATAAGTTCTGAAATGATAGCACTTATTTCAGTCCTCGCCAAGGGCTGCTTAAGTATGCTCCTATTTCAATTCTTCATAGGTTTTTTCTTGTTTCTCAATCCTTGTTGTTTCCAATGGTTCCATAATCGGCTCCTCCAATCAATTGCCTTTCTCTGTCAAGAGCGCACAAAGGTCTGCTTTGTTTTCTTAACAATCACCTTAGGATCATGCAAAATAAACTGTCTTATGCCCATCGCAGATGAGTAGCATTCATGTCTTCATCGCTTGATTATTCCGGTCACAACTACGATCGCACCGTGCAGCATAATTCTAATCGCTTCATATGACTCCCTCAAGCTAGCGCACGTGAATCCTGAAGCACCCAAAGTACCTTCCTAGTGGCAGCAATAATTGCGACAAAGACAGAGGGTCTCACCTTTCTCTTAATTTTAAACTTAGAACTTCAAAACACGTTGTCTCAATAGGCACGTTATTTACAAATCTCTGCTTTTCTCCATCGTGCTATAGAAACCTAAAATAGTCTTTGATTCATTGTCGCCTTGCACCGGCAAAAACATTGGATCTATTCAGAGCTGCTAAGCAGCAACTATAAACATTGCACCATTTGCTGACCTCAGAGGTCTAATGTGCTGCAGAACAATGCTAACCGACCCATACACCGGAACCGTTTCCTAAAAGAAGATGTAAACTTCTTGATACTGACATCCAACTGAGCCAAAAAGATGTGTTGCAACAAGCGATTCGCATGAAACGACCATGCAAAGACGATATTGTGATGCAGTCTCATTCAGTATTTACAAACGCACCAGCAGAAAGGCGTAAGCTGCATAAGCGCTTTAGTTATATCCGCTACGAGTCAGCATTAAATGTTTTGTAGCTGAATGAAGGGTGGTTTAACATGAATAATTACACTACAGCAGCAGATGTGACCCTGTGCTGCCCATTCGACTGTTACTATGCACTCTCCAATGTTAGGATTATTAGAGGCGAGGTCCACTTTCAGAGGGCAAGTAATACACACCTCTTTTAGTTGGGGCTCCAAGTGCACCTGCATTTAAAGCTATTCCTTTTCGCTCTTATTCATACTGTATGGAGACTGGCCACACTAAGATTCTTCTTGAAATTGTCGACACAGATTCTTGACTTTAGAGTCCATCAAATGTTTTTAAACCTGGTCGCTAAGGGCGTAACAAACGTAGCCTTCTGCACTGCTATCGCTTAGCTACAATAAAGGGGCATGTCAAATTGCAATAAATTTGGGCAACCAGACCTAGTTCGACAACTTTATTTGTTTAGACACATTTATGCTACAGGTAGCATAAATAAGAGATCTACTGAAGGTGCATGGCGAATACCTGGCCTGATTAGTCCAGGAATAAATGAATATCCGGCCAGTAGTCGATGATTGACCCTTCCGCATGTAATTCAGTTGCAAAGTCTACTCAGCAAATTCATATTGGTAGAGGAAATCGCTCGGTTTTATGTGCGTTTGTGCGAACACACTTCATTACATGTGCCATGAAGCAGTGATAAATAAGCGATTTTATTACTGCTGCCACCATAGCATTTTGGTTTAGTGGACAGTTATCCTTCATTCTTTAGGGTTATGCTGCGCACTCTTCGCAGATGTGCTTAATAATCGGATTTGTTAAGCGATTAGCAAAGTATTCAGCCTTCACCAAAGCAGGCCTACCAAGTGAATAGCAAGTGCCTGGAGAGCTAAACGTCAGCGTTCCTAAAACTATCTTTGCAATGTTCTATTATTGCGATTATTAATCAGCTCCCTAGGTGGAGTGCAAGACAAACTTGCCTTTTAATTGGTTAATGAATTCGAGTAACAACAAATAAAATTCAGCAATCTTAGCAAAAATGAGATAAAGATGAAAGTAGAGCTTCTCGGGTTAAAAAGACTGCAATCGCACCAATAAGGCTGGTATTTTTCACAATCTGACCACAGCTGTGGTGTACATTCATGCGTCTGATCAGACAAAGTTAGGTGCGACACAATTCAAAGGCTAGCATGGGCATTTTTGGATAATGCAACACAGTGCTCGTTCAAGTGACAAAAGTACGCGCTTAAGTGGCTATACGGAGTACTTCCTTCACTCTTCACCTTGACTTCGTCCGACCAATTTAGAGGCCGTTGTCGAGAGTGGCTTTGCTGCTCTTAAGTAGAAAATAATCAAATGACCCATAAGCCCCACTTTCGAAGCGTTTAAATTAGGAGCAGAAGAGATAAGATGTGAGAAATTCGCTTATACTTCACTAAGCTTGCCATCTGAGACATCACCTGTCTTGAATTTACCTTGAAACACCACGATATGAGGCAATTTAAGACATTAATGCTCTACACCTTCAAAGGTTTGGCAATTGAGCGAGCAATCAGGAAACTCCTTTGTGTCGCAAGAATAAAGTCTCACCTTTGTGAGACCGAGTTTCAGTTATCACAAGAGCATAGCATTTGCGTAAAGCAGTCTAAGACCTAGAATGCATCTTGAGCAATGGAGCACGGTATTTACTTCCGTGGTTTAACAGCCTTCTAAGCACCCTAGTGATGAATTTATTACAGCTGGTAACGCGTTTGAACTCGCAGCTGGCTACCAGGAGGTAAGTCTTGAAAGGCAAGTCTCGTCTCCTTAAAAACCGGAGTGTAGAGGCATAAATTTAGAGGAACAGTGCTTTTGTGGGTCAGCGAATTCGCTACCCAACAACTCATTGTAACTGTTAAATTGGTACATGCTATAAGTATTTACAACCAGCTAAGGATTCAAAACTTCCATTGGCTATATTGCGTCCATCCTTGGTGTAGCATGATGTGGGGCGTAACTACTGAGCTCAATGCAGACGGAGGACCAAAAAAGCCTCCTACAGGCCAAAATTTTGGATGACTTGATGTTACAGCTTCAAAGCTTTTGCCTCATTCCCAAGCTTTGTAGATTTTTAAACAATGTCCTTTTTTCTGACAAAAACTTGATAGGGCACGCTAAAATCAAGTTTTGAGAAATGCGCGACACACCGAAATTTTTTCTCTGGCCAACAAATTATTATTCATGACTAAAGGAACTAACTTCATAGAATAGGTCATTGCTTGCAGAAATAGGACGAAGAAGCTTGTGAAGTGCGACAAACTTAAACAAGAGTCTGTATTGCCCAGAATTTTGAGCAGGCACGTGACCAATACTCCTCTGCGTCGTAGTTGCATATAAACCTGAGGACAGATCTAGGGAGTCGCGTTGCAGACTCACTCAATTCATCGCAAGCTCAGTGGCAGTATCCGACGCAAATCGCCTTTCTTTTTACCAAAATGGATGCTTGTGTGTGCCGATTGTGTACAAAGTCATTCAGAGGCCTCGTGTTATACATTGCACACTTGGAACTGGCGCATCGCAGTAGGAAATTCTCCATTTTAAGATGTGCCCCATCTGCACACGCAGCACTGCGCATATGAGTCTATGCATAAGTAAACGTGTCTTTGTGTATATAAATGTGTGTTTTTGTGTAAGAATTATGCTTCAATTCGTGAGTTTATATAAAATCTCGAACGGAATAAATCTTGTTGTGATGCAAACAAAAAGCTCGCTCAATAAGCTGTCAAATAGGACGAGTCGCAGCACTGCTTTAACATCACAATTCACGTGTACTTGATGTGTTTTAGGACATTTGATTCGACGTTGTCCCGTGTGCCAAATGTCTTATCAAATTCTTTGGATGCTCCTACGACATCAAAGAGGTGAGGGAAGTTACGAACTTTTCCATTATTCTTCCCTTATGTCAAAAGTTTTGCATGCACATTTGAGCCTCATTTGTAGTTTTTAATCACAATGTGTGCGGTCTGTGTTTCGCCCGATTCCCCAACTTCGACTTGCTCTTCCGTCATCATATTAAAAAGCATAGTTGTGAGTTTGCGCCTGCTAATATCCGCCTCATTAAAGGGCTTGCTTTGCTCTTTAATCATAGCTTTGCCATCTCATGCAAACAATTATTAACTTAATGCTTTAGTTGACCCCACAGCAGTCGCGAGAATGGAAGCTTTACAAGTGCACCTTTCCTGCCCAGTATGCCGCGCAGAATATGCAACTCTGGAGGCGTTGCGAGAACACATGGATTCGCACGACTTCGGTAGTTCTCACCTCATCTATCCGTCAAATTTCATAACGATTATTTGTTGCAATGACCTGATCTCTTCTGCCTTACAGACGTTTGGTATGAATTGCTTAAATGAATGCAATCAAACCCTACTGCATTGGCTAATTTTGTGAGTTTTCGGTAAGCCTTATTTTACCTTATTTTGTTTTTAACTGGTGCTGATATCTCAATAAGGCACACGAACATGGTCAGATGTGGCGGTGCGAGTTTATCCAAGCGTTGTTTGGCTGCCATATCGTTAGACGGCAGCGCGATTACATTACGTGAACAAATGTTGAGTGTGAAGTCAAAGGCTATCGGCTTTTGATTGCATCGTACGTCTGAGCACAAGGCTATTAACTATAAATTCATCTCTTTACGTTTTAGTGCAATCCTACGACCTATGTCAACTTAACTTCACGGTACGAACNTAAATTCATCTCTTTACGTTTTAGTGCAATCCTACGACCTATGTCAACTTAACTTCACGGTAATGAGTTTGCGCCTGCTAATATCCGCCTCATTAAAGGGCTTGCTTTGCTCTTTAATCATAGCTTTGCCATCTCATGCAAACAATTATTAACTTAATGCTTTAGTTGACCCCACAGCAGTCGCGAGAATGGAAGCTTTACAAGTGCACCTTTCCTGCCCAGTATGCCGCGCAGAATATGCAACTCTGGAGGCGTTGCGAGAACACATGGATTCGCACGACTTCGGTAGTTCTCACCTCATCTATCCGTCAAATTTCATAACGATTATTTGTTGCAATGACCTGATCTCTTCTGCCTTACAGACGTTTGGTATGAATTGCTTAAATGAATGCAATCAAACCCTACTGCATTGGCTAATTTTGTGAGTTTTCGGTAAGCCTTATTTTACCTTATTTTGTTTTTAACTGGTGCTGATATCTCAATAAGGCACACGAACATGGTCAGATGTGGCGGTGCGAGTTTATCCAAGCGTTGTTTGGCTGCCATATCGATAGACGGCAGCGCGATTACATTACGTGAACAAATGTTGAGTGTGAAGTCAAAGGCTATCGGCTTTTGATTGCATCGTACGTCTGAGCACAAGGCTATTAACTATAAATTCATCTCTTTACGTTTTAGTGCAATCCTACGACCTATGTCAACTTAACTTCACGGTACGAACTCGGCCATATGCTTAACAACTAGAGCAAAAGAGAATTTGGTCTTAATTGCTGCCTCCTTATCCTTGTCCTTGTTATACATAAGGATGGGTTTCAACCAGAATATTAGAAAAGTATAACGACCGTAGAAAGTATTTAATGTGGCAGAGAGACCGTAATGTGGGGGAAAAGGTAAAGCTATGGAAAACGGCAGACTTTCTGGTAAACTATGGTATTCTAAAGGCATTATCAAGTTTTAGGTGTAAATGAGGTCAAAAAATGACACATGGCACAAGCCAATTACACTATTCAATGGGACTTGACGTTTAATATGAATGGGAACCTACTGCGAACATCAGAACATTCAGTTTTTCTTAATGTCTACGCTAGTCACCTTTGGCAATTACTACATGAGCGAAGAATGGACGCTGCAGTTGTGCATGAGATTTGGGCATTTACTGGTTTTTTTTAAGCGGTTACCACAGCATTGCATGGTGGGCAATATTCAGAATGCTGAAGTGAAGGTGACGCTAGAGGTGTCTTTTAAGCATCAAGAAGTGTTAGTTGGAAAGCAAAGCAAAAACTGTAAAAGGAGATAAGCATGGTCAGCCAAGGTAATAGGGTGCAAAGTGTCACTAAACAGGCAAGGCTAACTTGCTTTCCAGAGGCATTGAGCGCTTAACCAGCCAAAATTGAAGTTGCGGTATATAGCGCCAACATGTTGCCACCAAGCATTTTTAAGGAAAGCTATATTTACTTACTTTAAAGCTCCAGTTTTGGCAGCTTTTGAATTTCTTATAGCGGAAATTTGTAAGAGATGCATGAAAAATGGAATGAAAAAGACTATCCCAAATAGCATGCACGAATGGGCACTGACAAGCAGGCCCTGCATTTAAAATCTACAATAGGCGTAGCGTTGCACGAATTTTACATCATTTTGTAACTTATCCCCACATACTACTAACACAATCCTACATCAAAGGCAAGCAGTGTTTAGTGCTTAGAATGCTGTGCCTACTTCACTTACGCAAGGGCGAGTACTGTTGTGGTGCTTTGTCACCAGAGGATGTCCCCTTATTCTTACACTATTATTTTAATCGTTCAAATGCACCCTGCAATTTTGACTACAAACTAGTGAAAATAACTCGCGTCAAGTACTCCTTAATTTTGCGGTGGTCTTATTAAAGTTCCTCACTCCTTCAATCGCCTTGCGTTTATTTCCATTTTAAGTCAATTCTCTCGCGAAGTTAATGTTGCTATGTAGGAAGAAGTTGCTGCTAATGCTCCAGTCTTACCCGTAACGTTAACGCCATTCCTTCTCCACGCAAACTCTCTTTGCAACATTTGGCTCCTGCAGACGCAAGTTCCTTGCCATTTTAACACTCATGACACCTCCGAAGCCAATTCACCCGTCTGTACCTTAAATGCTGAACTTAAACGCACAATGCAAATTATGCTTCACTCCCTGTGATATGCAATTGCCCGTATTGCCTAAATTTTTCATAAAAAGATGAAGAGTGTTTTCCATTGATAAGCAATTTGGGTGAGCTTGGGTTAAGTTGGATTGCGGCGGCTTTTAAGAAAATGAGAATGGCCACAGTATCGGCGCTGTGCCAGTTGCTTTCAATTCCACGTGCTCCTTTAAAAAGGCATCTCTCAAAGGTTTGCGTTCATTGTAGCGTCAATCGCAACCATACTAGCAGTCTTAGTGTTTATCAGCTCACTTGTTTTTCTGGATGCAGAATAAAAGTGGATCCGGGCACTGTGGTAAGTTGATTAGAGTTTATGTTGGCGTGAGATATAGATAGCTATAAACCGCAATCTAAGTTGTTTTGTTCTTTTAAATAACGGGGCTGTTTTTCAGAGCTAGTACTGTGGGACAAGGCAAGTGCTATAAGACTTCTAAGTTAATACTTGCATTCACCGGATTTTTTTATGACAAAAACAGTGAAGTCGCCATTCATCGCATTTCTTTTGGTAATCTACGTATTATTTGGTAATCTACGTATTAATGACTCCTGCTAAAATTTGCGATGGGGTGAGGGATTATTAGATTTTGTTTGCGCACTTATCTAAGCAGCTAATGATGGTGTAGCCTTACATAGTGCCACCCAATTAGAAGCCGAAAAGAATGACACACCAGAGGATGTCCCCTTATTCTTACACTATTATTTTAATCGTTCAAATGCACCCTGCAATTTTGANTTACACTATTATTTTAATCGTTCAAATGCACCCTGCAATTTTGACTACAAACTAGTGAAAATAACTCGCGTCAAGTACTCCTTAATTTTGCGGTGGTCTTATTAAAGTTCCTCACTCCTTCAATCGCCTTGCGTTTATTTCCATTTTAAGTCAATTCTCTCGCGAAGTTAATGTTGCTATGTAGGAAGAAGTTGCTGCTAATGCTCCAGTCTTACCCGTAACGTTAACGCCATTCCTTCTCCACGCAAACTCTCTTTGCAACATTTGGCTCCTGCAGACGCAAGTTCCTTGCCATTTTAACACTCATGACACCTCCGAAGCCAATTCACCCGTCTGTACCTTAAATGCTGAACTTAAACGCACAATGCAAATTATGCTTCACTCCCTGTGATATGCAATTGCCCGTATTGCCTAAATTTTTCATAAAAAGATGAAGAGTGTTTTCCATTGATAAGCAATTTGGGTGAGCTTGGGTTAAGTTGGATTGCGGCGGCTTTTAAGAAAATGAGAATGGCCACAGTATCGGCGCTGTGCCAGTTGCTTTCAATTCCACGTGCTCCTTTAAAAAGGCATCTCTCAAAGGTTTGCGTTCATTGTAGCGTCAATCGCAACCATACTAGCAGTCTTAGTGTTTATCAGCTCACTTGTTTTTCTGGATGCAGAATAAAAGTGGATCCGGGCACTGTGGTAAGTTGATTAGAGTTTATGTTGGCGTGAGATATAGATAGCTATAAACCGCAATCTAAGTTGTTTTGTTCTTTTAAATAACGGGGCTGTTTTTCAGAGCTAGTACTGTGGGACAAGGCAAGTGCTATAAGACTTCTAAGTTAATACTTGCATTCACCGGATTTTTTTATGACAAAAACAGTGAAGTCGCCATTCATCGCATTTCTTTTGGTAATCTACGTATTAATGACTCCTGCTAAAATTTGCGATGGGGTGAGGGATTATTAGATTTTGTTTGCGCACTTATCTAAGCAGCTAATGATGGTGTAGCCTTACATAGTGCCACCCAATTAGAAGCCGAAAAGAATGACTTGATTTGAAGAGAATCTCCATCGTGTCATATAGTAATACCATAGAGTGTGAAACATGGGGTGATGATCAGTTACTGGCTGCGAAAGCAGCAACAGCTTCTTTGGAGACCATTTGGTGCATTCTCTGTGTCCCGAGTAAATGTTTGTCTCTAAAAATGTAATAGAGATCATGGAAAGGTTGCACCAAAAAGGATGCTACAGGACGAATATGGACTTAATTTGGGCGATTTAGAGTTGTAGAAACCCTTTTATTATTAATCTTATTATAATGCGTACAACACCAAAGGTTACTTTAAAGACGCATGCAAATGCTGTGCTGTCTAGCTAATTACTTATTTAGCCGTGCTTCAGTGACTTGTGTGGTTTGACTGCTGACGTCGCAAATCTGTTGTCTCATATTGCATCGAGCCAAGTGCTTCATTCTTCTTCATTCTAGCCGAAACATTTCAACGCCTCACTTGCACCCAGATAAGTAGCTGTGGACTAGCTGTCATGGCAGAAGTGGGTGATATGAGGTCGACTGGGCCAGAAACATGCACGTCTACTATGCGAAATGAGGTGGGATCTAAAAGTAGTTAAAGTGTATGTTGACAGGGGATTGGTTTAAGAAGTCGTGGTCGTGATTGTGCCAAAATGCAGTGCTCAGCAAAGATGACAGATTTCACACTAGTTAAATCAGTGGCTACCAAGTCTTGCAAAGATGGTCGCTAAGCTAGAGGAGACACTCTAACACTAACCAAAAGTGTGAATCTGTGCTTGAATTCAGTCAATATCATGAGTCTTTTACTAAGTGGGATCAACACAGTCCAGGTAGAGATTTCTTGAATGACAGACCTACAAGGCAGCAAAAATAACAGCAGCATGCATTAAGTGTGGGTCGATCGAAATCAGGTAATAGGATTACGATGCTACTGACACGTGCGTAGACGCGCACATAGACTTGTATATGACACTTGCTGACTCCAACCAACGATCAGAAGGTAAAGTGAAAGAGGCATTTTCAGGCATCATTGACGTGTCTTTAGTTGGAAATAAACCTCGTTCACAATTTTTCATGCTCTATGGAGTTATTTAATAATGTGTTAGAGGAATTTTACGAAATTAACCCCACTCTTTTCACCTTTCTTGCAGGCAGCATAATGTAGAAGTCTGCATTACCATCAGTGATTGCATAAGGCCACGAGCAAACAAAGATAATAGGAAAAAGCGGTGCTTAAGTGCTTCCAGTGATGTCACTGCGTCCTGATGCAATCCTCTTCTTCTTGCAATAACCTTGTAATGAGGCAACAATTTTAGCTAGGAATAGTAAATGTGGCGAAACCTAGGTCTGTATTAAGAGCGGCAAGTGAGTAGATCGTTAAGAGTGTAAGAGAAGTCAAAAGCAGATGTACAAAAGCGTAAATTGTTTACATGTGATTAATAAGAAGAGGCAAACTGATTGGAAACGATAACATATGTGCTTAACCCATTAAGCAATCTGTTCTTCTTAAAATGCGCCACCCAATTTGCCCAATTCGAATTTCACTTCTTTATCCCATGCTCACATACGTCCGCATCCATACCGTTCAAAAATGAACNACGTCCGCATCCATACCGTTCAAACATGAACCAGTCAAACTCTGCCAAGAGTACAGAGGTCCATCCCTCTTTTCATGTCCTCTCCTCAATTAATGTGCACTCAGCTTTCTTTGTCAATATGGTCTGTTTTATGTTAAACCACACATACCTTTTCCGATTTTATGGCGCCAAATACCACAAACATATACAGAAGTAAGAAAGCTGCCACAGTTCAATTCTGGGCAATTCCTCATCAAAACAGATGTGGAACGAGCTCACCTCCATATCTGTAGTGTCCCAGCTTTCCTTGTCAAAGTAAACACTCACATATTGGCTACACCTACTATGTTTAATTTTAAGACGAGAAATGCAGCTATCTCTTACAGAATGAAACGAGTTGCTGGATCTCAATTACGACCAAAATTGGATTTCTGTGTATGAGACGAATGGAGCTCTGCAGCTTTGCCAAAGTATCGTTACTACGCTTCAGGTAAATCTAAAGCGTAAGACTAAAAAATGAAAACTACCACAAGCTATTGCAGACGAAGAGCTGTTATTGCCATAACAGTAGTCAGTTCTAGATCAAAACGGCAAATATTTGTACTACGGCAACTTTCTTTGACCAAAGGTGCTCTCAGAGCATCAAGCATGCCAAAATAGTTCCATTCTTAGCCAGGGACGTCCGCAAACAGCTACAAAAGGAAGCAGGATGCTAACTTGCGTTGCAGATTAGTTTGAGATAAGAGAAAGGAATAAAGTTATGCTTCGCACCCTTGCTGCCAGCATTTACACAGCAAAACATGCATCCGACTTTCAGTTTGGATCAATCTTGATCATAAAGGAACCCGATCGTCAATGAGTGTGCGTTCCTGCAGCACCAGTTATCTGTGTCAACCTGGGGACTCTCACCACCCGTTAAACCTTGCTTTTACAATTTGATACAAGAACTGCTAGCAGTAATTATTGAATGAAAAAGCTGCTGTGCTTCAATTTTAATCTGTTCTTAATCTAAATCAACGGAACAAGGCGCAGAACTATACGCTTGCATTATTCTAGCTTTATTTGCCGGATAGGCTCCTTGGCTGTCGACCATGTTAAAATTTTCGTTTTGGGATTACTTGGATTACTTTGCAGGCATTTCTAAGCATTAAATATCTTACATTTGTGCTGCGACGCCTAACTTTAATTAATTACTTAGAATGGGAATCTCAGTGCGGCTGTTTGGAGCAAAATGTTATTGTTTTTAAAGGGAAGCGTTGTTTGCCACCGTAGCAAGTTAGCAGCCAAAGTCTTATTATTGATAGATTCCAAATCAAAGTAAGAAACACCCTGAGCGCAGTGCACTTAATTTAATTTGCCATAGTTTTGCATTTGTAATACCTTATGCATGCGCTGATCCGAGCCATCAGTCTCATTCTTAATGTCATGGATGTCTGCCAGTGCCCTCTGTGAAGGGCACAAAATATTTTGCTTTGGTTTACTAATGTGTGTAATTGTCCGTAATCTTATATTTTTTATGCATCCCAAGGTATTGTTTAGTAAGCACCTGCATAGCAGGCGATATTTTTACAAAAACACAATCGTTTGGTTAGTCGATATCGTGGGCGATTTTCCACAGATAGAACCAATTATTTGATAGAAAAATCTCTTTCGAAGCCCAATAACTCACCCAATTTTGGTGGTGCGCAAGCAAATATTTTGCAGGAGAACACTGCACAAGTCACAGGCTTTTGTGCCTACTTCCTAAGGGTTATTTGTTATTCTTGATTCCATATTAATCCGCAATTTATTTTTGAACACTTATAAAGTAACATTGCTTGTATGCTACACTCTTAGATAGGTACACAGCATCACATATCAGAGCTTCTTGGGGTATGATATGAAGAGACCAGTAAAGGAGTAGCGTTGCTAATCCATTCAGAAACGCCAGGGTACGAAATTACTTTAAGCTCAAAGCCGCTTCATAGTCAATACATCCAGTTTTGCGCCCGCATATACAGCTCTCAATGTCAGTCTGTCCCATAAGGGGTTAAAGGGATAACTAACCCGGAAAGTCATGCCTTACCTCTGGAAAGTCATGCCTTAAATCTAATATCACCACCTATGTTTGTCACTTAAAATAAGGTGGTGTACATTTGCATCATGGCTGTCACATCTTAGGTAGCCATTACCTGCGTTCGCTCAACACTCACGTTTAACTGATCTTAACGCTTTTAACCAAGCCTGTCCTTTCCTATGCATTCGTCTTGCAACCCAGTCACAAATCCATCATTTGCTACGCCTATAATGTTTAAGTGCGCTACATCATTGATTACAATGCAACCGGTAATGAAGCCAGAGGTGTTGGCCATAAGCGCAATAATCTTAGCATCATATGTCTGTAGCTGTAAGAGTTTAAATGTAGATCCGTCAAATTGTCCCATGGCAAATATTTGGCACTAGTATGCTATGACTGGATTAGAGGCCCGTCAAACAGCTGTGTCTTCCTCTAACATCACGTTTGTTAGCGATCGCGACTGCAGCGGTCACCGGGCTGTCTCTCTGAGGTCAGAGGGGAACTAAAGATGAGTCAATGGAGTGAATTTCGTGGTCTCATCTCATGACCTTCACCTCAAAATCAGACTATGCGGCCTAAGATCCGATAAGTCTAGGAGACAGATACCATCAATGTCTCTGCAAAGGTATATCTTTTTACTTATTTCAAGTTAACAAAGCGCAGATTGGCACTGGCTAAATGAGTTATACAGTCGTCACTTTAAGTCAGGTAAAAAATATGCCAGGTGCATCAATAATTACCTGTCATTAAATAGTAATTCGGGAAGTAGAAGGGTTAGTTAAGTGTATTGATACTAGCTAAGCTTATGGTTTTTTCACCGTATTCAGGCGAAGACCCAAGCTTAACTTATTTGTATCGGCACGCAAGCACCACCGTATTCGGGCGAAGACCCAAGCTTACCTTATTTGTATCGGCACACAAGCACTCATGACACTAGGTGAAACTACCAACTTCAAGCGTTCAATTTTTACCGAAAACTGGTGGTTGAGTCTTCCAAGAGTAGCGCAACCACTCTACCTGCCTTTTATAAAGATATTTAGGGCTGCAACTTGGTGTAATATAACTAAAACTGAAATATGGGCTCATCGGTATGTTGAAGGCAACCAAACACACGCAATGAAGGTGATAAATCTGAAGTGGATGCGTACGCCTGCGCATTGCTTCATGCACAGATAGCTCAAATTCTCGATGCAGCCTTAAGAATATAGGTGGTTTGCCAAGTTTATCAGCTACGCTTAGTGAATGCGAATTTGACCCAAAAAGTCACATAGTACAGGGTTTCGGTGGCGGTACCCCTTACCGGAGGGGGAAAGATGACACCATTTATGATGAGGCGTGAGCAGACTACCAGTCAGTAATTGGGAGGTCACGCAGATGTGCGACAATTTAAGTCGCATTTGTTTTACCCTGAAAATCTCCTCGATGGACTATGTATAGGAGAGGGTCTTATAGAAATAATGGTAGTCTATCAAGTTGGGTTGAGCAAAATGCGGCTTCAGTAGAAATCAGATTGGTTAAACTTAAATTAAGGGATACGAGTGCAGCCATAAGAGGCCTCATAAAATGACTATTTTTAGAGATCAAGGCAGCGAGTTTTGTCTTAATGCTCATTTGTCGAACATTATTGCAGCTGTCGAAATGTGGTAAGGCTTAAGGTAAACAGCTAGGGACTGACAACTCTCTGTACAGTACTAACTTTTCTTGTTAAACCAACGTTCCTAACATAAACTTAATCAACTTTGCGACAAAACCCTGCAGAAGTCTTATTTAGAATTCATTCGCAACATGTAAGGTGACAGTTTGCAGCATATTTTTATCAGTTTATCTAGCAATAAAGAGTGGGTGTTCATAAACAGTCCCAACAGGAATGATTTTGCCTCTGCAAAACACTATCGATGTAGTCACTGAGGAACAACAAAGGTCAACGGTAGTCATTTCAGAACCATGATTTTTGTCCCTACTTCAGCTTCCGCTATTGCCTGTGCCACCACTCTCGGTATGATAGGGTAGTGCCCTTTTGGACCTCAAGGAATAAACCTACCCTAACTTCTGTTACAAGAGGGTCTTGTCAGCTCTATGCTGGAGGGACATTTAATGCATGAGGTAGATTTTGGTATATTTAAGCCTAAACACAACTCACTGGCAAAATAGACTCCCACTGTTCTTGTGTCGAATTCAAAAATATATTACATCGATCCACCACCCCTATTTTTACTAACAAATACGTATTAGCAAAGCAAAAACCTACTTGTGCAACGGCTTAAATGGTTGTCTTGATCGTCGACATATTGCACGCTGCTAAACGTCGAGAATCACGAGTACGTACGAACGAGTTTAGACAATCTGCTGCGGGTTGCCAAAGGGCAGCTAATGAGGAGCACTTTTAAAGTCACGCCCATGTGATCGAACTTATAGGAGTGTCTTAGTGGTGCTGAGCAAATGACTTCTATCTTTCTTTAGTCCAACCGGGCAGTTTCAAGGCCATCGCTTCAATTCACAGGTCCTTTTACAAAGCATTCGCTGTAGCGTGTGGGGATACGGTTCTCACAGTAAATGTAAGTAGCAACAGAGGTCTGTTGGGTNCACGAGTACGTACGAACGAGTTTAGACAATCTGCTGCGGGTTGCCAAAGGGCAGCTAATGAGGAGCACTTTTAAAGTCACGCCCATGTGATCGAACTTATAGGAGTGTCTTAGTGGTGCTGAGCAAATGACTTCTATCTTTCTTTAGTCCAACCGGGCAGTTTCAAGGCCATCGCTTCAATTCACAGGTCCTTTTACAAAGCATTCGCTGTAGCGTGTGGGGATACGGTTCTCACAGTAAATGTAAGTAGCAACAGAGGTCTGTTGGGTGTTATTGACCTGCAAAAATTATCAATAGAATCACTTATTGATTATTTTCAGCAGGACATGAGCTAACAGAAGATCCAAGCCTATAGAGGCACCTATTCCAGCAGCCGCAACCTAGTTCCAGACACCTCCATGTATGCTAATGGCCATGCCTGTGATCGTGCGAGTGTCAAAGACTAGTAGCAAAAATAAAGCGCCAATCGAAGCTTGCCGAAGTATTACCGAAAAATTAGCTAAAGGATATGAGATGCCTTTGCAATTCTTGTTAGCAGCAGTTGAAGGTGTGAGGTCCTACGTGGTAATGAATACTGGAAAAAGACTTTGTAAGACACGTACCACTGGTCGCGTGCATGAGTGCCAGAGCAGGGATCTGCATCAGTCTTTGTAGCAATCTTCACCTTCTTTATGTTCTCAACACTCTCTCCGAAGATGTATATTTTATCTCCATAAGCATTGCCCCGTCGTTGTTCAGCACTATTCTGCCAAACAAAGCGGCATTTTTAGGGAAAAGTGGGATTAATGGCGCAACTTGGTTGCAAACCATGTATTGCAGCTAAAATTAATTTACTCGTGGCTATTATGACTCGATTTGGCACTATTTATGACAAACATAATTGCTGTTGCGTGAACAAGTGTTTAGTTTGCACTTTGTAATCAAAACACTCCTAAGTGCAACTGTACAAGATGTCTGTGCGCAAATGAATCAATCGCCTGCATAGTTACGCAAAACTAGTAACCTTGCAAGCGTATCCTCACAACCACGCATTGCAGAATCGCATGCAGCCACTGCCAAGCGCATTGGTACTTTTGTGCCATGGACAATGGTATCGGAAATCATGTCCCCGTCTGGATACTGTGTTACCAGCCTTTGACAAACGTAAACCCAAGAATGAAGATTTGCTAACTATACCCTGTTCTTCCAAGCATAAAAAATGCTTAACCTAGGTTCCTCAGGCAATTACAAATGCGCCCGAAGAGCTGGTGCAAGTGCCACACACCGGCACAGTGTGCCAGCATTGCAAGTGCCAATGCAAGACTAAATCGCTCGTTTTCAAGTCTTTATGCAAAGAGTTCTTCCCTTCTTCTCCATCTGCCCTGTTCTGCACCTATTCCACACCAGCTCATTGGCGAAGTATCAGGAAGCAAGTTTGTCCTACATATAACTTCTTCTTAGCTCTGGTTTCCTCTTTACCACTTGAAGGGATATTTAGTCCCAAAATTTTTATTACCTCTGAACTTTGGCACCAAAGTGTGAAGCGGAATGGCATACAAGCATCTGGTCATTCAGTTTTGTTCAACATGCCACTTTCCCACATGACTTAACTTCCCGCTATTATCAGCTCTACACAAATACTATGCAATTTGTCAATCAAATCTGGGATTCGCTATAGTCAACTCCCTAGCAACATCTCCACTCTTAAGGAGAGGTCCTTCTTCTCAGCGAAAAGGTCTTATGTTCACTGACGTGTGCTTTGTGGCCTAAACACTTTTGGCATGCGGAAATATGCAAGCTAATGGCCACCATAGTCAGGTAAGATGCGACCTGCAAGCGCTGATTTTTCATCAGAGGACCAACTACGCTCGGTATTAAAAGTAGTAATATCACCGACATTTCTTCATATTAAATAAAAAAGTAATATCATTTACTGACAACGTTGTCTTTATTTTGACAGTCTACTAAGAGGATTGCCGTCATAGACCGTTCAGGTTCCGATTGCCAAGTATCAAGTAGCACGATACTCCATTTTATAAATCAAGGTGTTCAATGTAAAAGGCAGTAAAAGAAATGCGACGAAATACTCTTGGATTGTCACTTGCTGATAACGAATCCATTACGAAGATGGAGTAGTAAAGCCCAGTGCGGCAACAGCAATAGGAGAACAGACGAAATATCTCAGGGAAGTAGTGATACTGGAGTATGTATAGAGACACAAAAATCTCACCATTACCAAGAGGTTTGGGGTAAAACGTGCAATTCTCTGCAGAAAAGAAGCAACGGACTGTAAATAGCGCATTTATAGTTGCGATTGGGAAACCCAAAATAATTGAACTCCCGATGCTTTCAAGAAATATTTTAACAGAATTAACATTAATAGTACCAGCTCAATAACTCTGGAGTAAATTTATGGATGTGTAACTGGATTTCTTCAAAATTCTAATCTGTTTCTATACTATTCCAATCTTTTGGCCCTTTAAAAAAGTAAAATAAGAGAGAAGGTTCGCATGATTACAGGACTCATTTATTAAAGTGTTTACATAAATTTAAATGCATTTAGGTGTGGTTGAAGGACAGCGATCCACAAAATTTTTGCTCAGAAGGCACCTAAGTGTTTGCTGCTTTCATTACTTCTGTGCTATTAAAACAGCAATGGAACAGGCAAGTGCTTTTCCTGTCTATTTTAAACGCAGTGGCAGAGACGACATGACTATCTTCGCCTTAGAAGGGAATAAACTTATTTACCAGCACCGGGTGCCTACTTGCTTCATAAGCTCCACTGTGCTAATGGAGGTACATCTCAATCACTCCTTTTTTATGGTGCATACATCCGCAATTGGGAACTTGCCTTGTTTCCTTGCGTACATGTGTCCTAATAACTTTGAGCCGCACGCATCAAATCAAGTAATCGCTGCTGCCCATTCCACAGACCAAGCGCCGGAATTGGGTTCATTTGCATTGCAGATAATCGTTTGGATATATCATGGGTGGCACACTGCCCATCCTTTGGTACTCTTTTACTAGGATGCAAACTGTAAAATTATCACCGCGCATTAATTTGCCAAAGACGTTGGCGTGGGACATCATAAATTTAATTTGCACAATTAAATCTGCCATTTTGACAACGATACTCAGCTGCTTCTTGTTTGTCTGCTTGCCATGCAATAACTACTCCAAGCCATGCGTTTAGTTGCTAATTCGAAGCTTAAGTATATTGTTATAGGAGGTGAAATGTGCAACTTGCGAATGACTGCTGCAGCGCCTACCCAGCACCTAATCAACCAGCCACGCATTCAAGGGATCCGTTAGTTTAATTCTTAGGGAACGCATTACGTAATTGAGGGTTGTTCACCTTTATCAGAATAAATGTTCGGCATAAGTATTGCGATCCATCTATTAAAGGAGTGTCAATCTACTAGCTGACAAACCCACACACTGGGGCACCTTACGAAATCCTAGACGAAAAGAATTTGCCTTTGGTGACTCACTAACCATAAACGAAGTCTCGTTGCCCACCAAATAAATACACAGGCTTACGGAATGGAAACAGGTTAACGAACTAATCCTTACTAATTATCGGCAACAAAAAAAGCGCTTTGAATTGACTCCCTAAAACCTTAAGTTTACTAATAACTGGTTTTTATTTCTAAAGTATGCCACAAATTTCTCTTCGCATCCTTATCGCTTTAGAGAACTGATCAGTTTTTACTTAGTTCAGAAGCCCAATCTTCACTTGTACGATATTCTGTTGCACTTTAAGGCATAAAATTCAAGTCATCTCTTTAGTTGTTGTTTCAGAAATTAAAAACTGCAACAAATAGGATAGAGGGAATAAACGCCTACCACGTGCTCTATGCGTTGCGTTAAGAAGAGGTGCATGGTGAAAGGCTGATTTCAGTGCTCGAAAGCCCAAGCCACAGATGACACTGAGAGCTCTGATGGTGGCCAAAAGAAGGCCAAGCACTCCATGACTTGGCGGCAACTTGATCGCAGTCTCCCATAGCGCTTGATCGAGCAGCACCGGCACTGCATGATCTCGAGAATTGCATTAAGTACGGTCACTACCACACACTTTTCACAGGCGGATAACGAAAGCCAAGTCTGGCATACGAATGGGACCAACAGGTGGTTAAATGCGCTAACTTACGAGCCAAGCTAATGAGGCCATCGCTGAGGCTCGCACCATCGAATGCACTGGTCAGTGTGTCCCCGATTCCATGGTCCGACTTGTTGTAACACAGCAATAACTTGTAGAAGCTATCCATGCTGCCTGCAAAAAGCTCAAAGTTGCGTACAGGCATTAACACTTAATCGCAGATGTTATTCTCCTCGTACTACTCTGGATTTAGGTGCCAAACCATCCATTTACGCCTCCATAATATACCAGGGCAAAACGATGGTGACAAATTATCCTTAATTTGCGGTCTTCCGCTTCAAAACGCGGTCTTTGATCTTACCCTTGTCGGTTTTTCCTTGTCTTTTAAAGGTTTTTACCTTGAGGCCGATTTAACTTTACCGCTATGCTTTTGTGCATTAACTTTACCGCTATGCTTTTGTGCGTAAATAACCGCCAACTGCTCCTGAGTTTACATTGCACATAGAAGTGTTGGTATTTGTGCTGCAAACAGAGAAGTTACCAAAACACGGAGTTAGGTACTTGAGCAACCTGGTTAACCTTACCCACTCACGTTGTGCTGAAAAACGACTAAATGATAGTAAATGACTCAGCTTTAGTGCGCAGGCGACTATTACTTTAGCCTTTCCGCTACAGGTGCGTTAAATTAAACATTTTGTGCTGGAATCGCAAAGATCCCTATACTTAGTTAAGCAAGTGGGATCTGGGCAAATCAGCAAGATTGTGAATCGCCTTAACAATCTGATTCGTTTAGTATCTGGTATGCTACGAATAAAAATGCTGCGTATCGAGGAGAGGACCAACATTGTGCTGCAATTAGTTCACTTCATTTAGTATTTTTATAGCTGTGTCTTCGTCTAAAGGGCATAACTAAACGATTCATAAGAGAAAACATACCAAGTGCTAAAGAAGTTGACAACTTTAGCAAAGTGAGCATGAGAGTGGCACAAATGAGGATAATACTAGTAATAATGGCACAGAAGATGAGACTGCAGCTTCGGCGCTGCGCTACTACCAGCAGGGCACCAACTTGAAATAAGATTAATGATGCGATGGCGTTCTTGCCCACATTCATGGTCACAGCATTCAACACCATCGAATCCTTTGCCAAGGAGAAGGGAGAGCACCCATGCAAGTTTTTCTTTGCAAATGACCGTGTTTCATTGTCCCGTGTTTAATAGGAAGGCATTTGGACGCAAAAGAGCAACATAATTGCAACAAGCATGCTTCGCTTTGCATTCCACTTCCAAATTTTAATTCGCACGAGCTCATGTAATCCATCCATGCATGAAGCGTCGTAGTGGGTTTCTTTCTCAAAAGCATAAGTAATTTTGCAATCGGTGTTACTAGGCGAACTACAACCCCTTAGGGAATATTGGACAAGTAAATTTGCAAACACATTTCCTCGCCTTCACACTGTTGCGTACCCCAGTTCGTCCAGAGTTTAGAGGCTTCATGATATCCTACTGTAACTGTTAATATCCAGACTAATTTTAATTGATCTTGTTACACTTTTCTCTTTTGACAAATACATTGCTGACTTAAGCAACCGACCAAGGTTTATTCTGCGTCGCATAAAGGACTGCTTATTTGTTCTGCAGTTGGCCATTTGCCAATGCCTGATACCGTCAGTGATTGGCTCTCATCGCGACCGCTTAACACAGCTTCCCATGATTGTCCCTGCATTCGCAATGCTGCACTTGTTTAACAATAACTTGGAAAAACAGACATTGGGCTTCTACTACAGCCCTGCTAATTGCAGCACACGCTGCCAATGAATCGTAAGTATTTGAATGGGATTTACTTACTAGTAATGTTGACAGTAAAGGTGTAGAGACTAATGAGGAGGCTAATGATGATGGTGAGAGTGTTGGCATCTAGGCCGAAGCGATGGTCCACAAATTGGGCTATTGTTTGGGCTCCCGGCGCCTTGGTGCGGAATTCCAGGAGCAGCAGCACGAAGATGGTGTGTATCAGTGCACTGTTTGCTGGCACGTATTCGCTGCCGTCAATGCCGTAGTAAAATTACAAGTGTAAGTTTACAATTGTGCCCTACTTGTGGTAATATTGCACTGTCTGTCAGTCTTGAATGCATGTGGCATCTGCACATGGTCAGTACGTTTCAACGGACAGTACTGAATCATGTGACACGCGCTGTTGAGTTGAGAGCCACCTCCAAGTGTTAAATTGGATGTCGGGCTTTATTTGTTAAAAGTGGTTGATGTGTTTCGCATCACAGCCCTGTGAAGTGACGCGTCTACAGACAAGGTTCAGAGCGAATTAACATGACCAGTTCCCCAGGGTCCTGTCTTATTCCCAGTGGCAGTCATTTGCCAATTGTCAATTTCCTTTGTGGCAATGCAGTGCTTAGTATTAATGGGGCTCTACTACAAGAGTTGGATTTTGCGCCCTCAAGATGAAGGTATGTTATGAATCCCATCAGTAAAACCTATTGCATTGTTGTAAATGCATTGCGCATGTGGTTTTGCCATCGTTGAGTCATGGCACCAAAACTGATGCATTTCCATGTTCAATGCTGTAGCAGCAATTATATGAAGACTAATTTCTTGGCCAAATGCAAGATACATATCGCGCTAAGCTGTGGCCTTAGCATCCCTCCGAATTCACTAAGAATTATGCTTAATCCTAGGCAAATGTCACAATAATGATTTTTAGAACAAAAAACACAAGCAAAGTTATGATGTGCTCTTGCCTGACCACTTCCATAAGCCAACAGTTTTGGTACGTTCCTCAACATGTAATAGTCGTAGCGAAGAGAAATAAGATTATGTAAGTTCGCAGTAATACGATCCTCCAATTGTCTCGCCTAATTTCGGACTGGCAATTACTGCATGCCAGCACAAGTGCGTTTAACTCTGCAAGATGGCCCAAGCCGGATGTTCCGTTCCCCGTCAGCACACTCACCAAGTGTCTTTTAAACGCTTAGTGATTGTGGCTTATCTTTAAAGGCAAACCAATACAAACGGACATTTACAGTCTGGATTCAATTGTCGCGAATGTCACAAAATTATGATGGCGTCCTACCAATTCTGCGTTTCTCACCGCCTCCAGAATAGACGTCGGCCATGTAATTTGTGCCATGAAGGAGGCGATGACACTACCGAGATTATGTGATCTGTCTGAAGTACGCATTTAGTGGCAATGTATTTTTCACTTAACACTTATCAAGCATAGTTTGTGCATTAAAGGGGCTGTGTTACAGTATATTGAATGCTTAATTGAAATGGTGAAGTTAAAATTCAGACCAATCAGGTGTATAGTTGGGGTAGAATGAGTCTACAGGTGAATTTCCCACAATGAGACAATTAATATATTCCCTACACATTTTACCCCTCTTTGTTACTAATTTTAGATGACATGCAAGATTTACTTGCATTAGGCAGTTGACAAGTGATTTCCAGAGGTCCCATCAGGTGGCTATCAATGATGGACCTTTAATGAAAGTTCATTTTGCATAGTGGCGACTATATTTCCCGGGAATTTTACTGCTTATGAGCAAAACAAGACTATGCGCTACTTGGGTCATCAAGTCTAGCATCAATGGGTATTTATGGATTCGCCGGAGAAAAAGACAGGTGTTGACGCAGATCTCGAGGCAAAATATTCCA
>LWMK02000744.1:860-29087 GCA_001693075.2 Taenia saginata
ATCCTAGGGCTATTAAAGCGCCTCGAATGAAGCAACGAAGCATCCACATTCTTTATCCCTACCCACCCGTTATTCGCTCACCTCACCACCCTCTCGTACCCACGATGTTCTATTCTCCATAACAAATTGCTGCAATGCGTAGAGGGACTTCACTAGTGTATCACCACCGAGAGTATTTCCACTGACTCAGCCATCTGCACCTCGACGTCTCTTCCACACAACAAGGCACAAAGCCAAAAAATAGAAAAATATTTCAGCATTATCTACTTCGTGTCATGGGATGAGAAGTTGTCCAGGGAACCGAACAGAATTGATGTCTTGACCGTACTGATCTGGCGTTCCCTTGGGTTGGAGAGTTGGAGTCAGGAGCAGATTTGGCAGTGCTACCAACATCTTCCTGACCGACAGCCCATATCAGCTGCTTTCAAAAGTACCATCCAAGCTCCTCCAAAAAGTCACATTTTCGTGCAGCGATTTTGTTGCACTAGCAGACATAGTTTACTGAGAGCTTTTCACTTGGCTCCGTTTCTCGTATGTCGATGCACTCAGCTCCCTCTGCAGCATCTATCCAACACCGCATTTGCATTCTGCTTGCTGTTGTTGCCATAATGAGGACCAGATCCCTTCACGTGGTGTTGGAGAGGCCCGAAGTTAATGCAGCGCCTAGCACAGAAGTGGAGAAAAAACGCAGGTTACCATGACAAATCAGACATTATTGGCATTTCTAGCCACAAAATCCGCAAAATCAAACATTGCCACCGAGATGCTGACAAGTTTGATGGCAAAATTAGGAACTCTTGTGCGATGAGTGCCACTTCCTCGTCATTATCGCCGTAATTGGTGCTGCCGCGAGCAGACACACACACACACGTTTCACTACAGAGTTGAATATCAACATCAACCACCACATCCTTCACTGACGCTGATAATGCTCTAGCCACTTTTGCATTTGCTCAATCGTAGCATGTAATTGTTGGAGTAAATAGTCCCCTTTGTTAGAACCAAAAGCTTTTCGCTAACATGGATCTCGTTTCAAAAATCTTCTTCATCCAACATCTGGGAAGAAGTGTGCTTCCTGAACGAGCACAATCCTCACCAGTTCTTCCACTTCATTAAATCATTAACGATGGAGAGTGCCACCCACCTGCACTCCCTTTACTCGTTTCAAGGATGTGAGAGTCAAGGAGGGGTGGATAAATGCAAATCTATCACACACTTCAGAGCAGGTATCGCACACATCTCTGCTCGAGTAGGAAACTTTCGCAGACATTGCCGATTCCCTGGCTATAAAAAACAGATCCCATGATTATGCGTAGATGGTGTGGAAAATGACATAACAATAGCAAAAATGCATTTGAAAACAAAAACTAATAAGCAAGAAGCAATAGCAAGTTTCGTCTATTTGCTGGCGCAATTTTGGCTACACACAATCGTGTAAAGTGGAGGTGATCCATATTGCTCCTTTCAGCAATTCCCTTCCTCCACTTGCGGTTTTACGTTCGATGTGACACCTAATTAACCGGACTTGTTAATCAACTTCCCCCTTTCCTTCAACTGACCGAAGCTAATGTGGCTTTCATGCATCTCTGCATTAAAAAGAAGACCTTTCGAAAGTGCAGTTAGTTTGGCCATTGCTTTGCCTTAGACATTTATGCAAGACCACCTCGTCAACCGCTCAGTGCTGTCAACTACACCACCAATACTTTTAGATTAGACTAAAAAATTATTATAACATGGTGTTCGTGTGCACGAGTAAACCAAGTCCCATCCACTCGCAAAGTTTGTAAGCATCAATAAAGGCTTGTGATGTGGTGCATCACGACAGAACGACTCTCCGCGTGAGATTCGGAGGTCAGCTTGTTGAATGCCGCCTTTTGATGGTTTAGCCACTCCTCCTCCCCTATGCTCACTTGATGGTTGGCCAATCGCTCTAGTTCATCCTGTCGCTGTCATCGTCTTGGCGACTTTATGCAGTCTGCGACACTAAAATATGAGGGTGGTTGATGTTAAAAAGGGGAGGCGAGGGGAGATGTGAGGGGGAAAGAGTAATTCAGGCATGTGTATGTCCACTAAATTTCCCAATATCGACAGGGAGCTTGCTAATTCGCTCATTTGGATTACTCGCAACCCTCTTCACCCATGACCCACTAAAACTGACATTGTTGATCAATATTTTGATAAAATCCATATGATCGAAGTGGTCGCGCATCTCACACCCACTTACTCACCCATCCACCGAAACACTCAATGCTTGTCTCATCAGCTTCTACCTTGTCCCGCCCACATGAAAGGCTAAAGAAGGTATTGCACTAATGAAGCTCTGTTTGAATCAAACAAACATGCTATAGAGTGCAGGAAAGGGGAAGAGGAAGAAGAAAGGGTAAGGGGAAAGGGGAATGGGCTCTAACTGCTGAGATGACAATAGAGATGCCAAGGTCCTCCATGTCTCCTTCTGACACCGTGTTAGCGTCGTGACCCCAAAATAGTCAATGAAAGTAAAATCGAAGGAGGAGGTTCTAGCTGGTTATTCAATCCTTCCCTCAAGACAGTCCACTAATATGCAGACAGTCTTGCCTTTCCTTTTCTAAAAACACGCAGGGTGAGAAGTGGTAGTAAGCACTTCTTGTTAGTAATCCGAGTACAGGGGAAGAATGATTAGAGTTATGCTGCTTCAAGGAGACCACCTTTTTGGCTTTGTAATGGAATAGGCAGAGTGATGAGGTCTATGCCGGTCCACAGGGTATCCTTCCTACTCGAGAGTAGGTGATGACGTTCCCGTAGCAATAATCGTGTTCGTCGAACGCTTCTAGCTACAAATTGAAGATCGTTTTGACAAGCATATCTGCATTGCAAATGTGCCGAAATGGCGATGCGGCTGGAGGTTTGTCTGCACTCGAGGTGGCCATTCAACTCAGTGCCATATAGTCACCAAGAGGGTGACGGTACGTCCTCAAAACTGCTCTGCTTACAAATAACTTCCCTCTACATTGTCTCAGCTAAGCCCTTCTTCTTATTCTCATCTGGCTGCATTTGATTCTTGCGTGCTTGACATCGAACTTTAAACAAATGCATATGCTTGCACACCCACAAATTTTATGGCACTTGAAAATAACATTTAACTTGCTGGTTTAGTAGCTAGAGAGAAAATGATGCCACTTGAAGTGACTGAGATACGAGTTTGCGGTTGGTGACAAGGTCGTGTATTTCGAACCACAGCAGACTCGCAATGTCCTTCACTGACGTTCGAGAAGGCATCAAACTAAAGTAACTGTTTCATCCTTATGCATCACAATCACCCTTGGGGTCCACTTATTTTAAAAAGCCTGAGTGCCACATGTGTAGAATTTGTCATATTCCTTGTGGGTGTACAAAATTTTGCGCTTATTTTCAAATCGAAATCACCCATGCAAGAATTGAACGCATCGAGGTGGGAAGAAAAAGACTCTGCTGAGAGGATGCGGAGAGGCGACGAATGGTGGCAGAGCCATTCTGAGGACACAATCTTCTTGAGGGCCCACAACCCTACATTGGTAATTAAAAGCCAATTGTCTCCTCGGCACTGATAAGCGACCTCACTGTGCATGTGGGTGACGCAGGAAGAGTAGGAGGAGGAAAAGGAGAAGAATAAGGAGTTGAAAATACCATTTTCTAGTGTAGCCACTCCTGCCACCTCGTGCTGAGATTTCCTCAGCAAATCAGCTTCACCACCACACCTCAACCGTCTGCCTCAAAGTGTGGTGACGCAAGCACACGCACCAGATTGACTAGCTCACCATCCATTAATGGGCACGGACCGCCAGTCGCCCCGTCACGTCGGCACGTGATATTTATATACTTGACCAAGTAGTCATCAATGTTAGACGAAAAGCGTTCAGCGAACACACTTCTTGCTGCTGAACTGTCATCATTCGCCACCGAGGGAGAAAGGTACTCTCGAAATCAGCATAACTCTCATCACTCTGCCTCGCTCATCATAACAGCAAAGTAGAGTTAAAGCCGAGTCTATCGCACATTTCAATGAATTTGTTGGTTCCTGTGATTGCATCTATGCACCCTCTTCCCTCTCACATCCCTGCATAGCTTTTATTCCCTCAGAGGGAGCAGGGTGAGAGCAGGTAGGGGGCACTCTTCATCGGTAAAATGATGCTGGATCAGTGAGTACTTTAATTTTCTGAAGGTGGGTGACGACGGTTAGGTCACCATAGGCGTGTTCGCCAAATGGCTCTCTCTTGACATTGTGGACTACCTAGTAAAGCATGCATATTGCAAGTGTGGTAAGGATAGTGAACGATGTAGTGGTCAATCTGGCCGCTGAATTCGGCAGAATGTCGCGTGTGTCTGTCTCTGCCTTCTTTCCCTGTAAGCGCCTAACTTCATCATGCCACCTTGTTACTCATGTCACTGTGATGAAGACTGGCACCTTCCAGCTTTTAATGTACTCGTTTCGAGAGAATACAGGTTAAGAGGGGAAAGATGAACTCCATTCCTTTACAAGCCTTTGTGAAGTGTGTTGACACACCGATGCTGACATTGCTGCAGCATACCTTTTCTTGGAAGCCACATCACAGCCAATGTGGAAAGAGGTGGTTTACAAGTGGCGCCTGCAGGATCTGCAACTAAGGTGTGCCTCTTCCTTTTTTGCACCGAAACTTAGCCCAATCACTAAACATGTGATGTCTGCATAGCTCGCTCACATGGACAGGCAGGCGTCTGCTACTGGTCTATGGAGCCTCTTCAATTCAATCCTCCGCCTTGTCTCCATTTCTGACATTTCCTCTGCAATGTGGAAGCGGTCAGAAAAACTTGTATTCTCCTCGAATCTCAGGCCCTGGTGGAGGCACAAGAACATCTCTTTCTGAAATTGGTTTTTGTAACTGGCATCACTTACCTTCGAATGAAATGACGCATCTGTACTTGAGAAATCAACTGAAGTCTAGGATATTTGTGCGGACCAAATGCCACAGAAGGCTTGCAAGTAGGTTAAGGTGGTATACAAAGTTTCGTATGGTAGTGGCGCAGTAATAAAGATTTTTGTTGAGTCGTATCCAATACATAGGATGACAACTGATGGTAAGCAATGCGACTCCCTTGCAATCATGAAGCACATTGCAACCATGAATGAAGAAGGCGGTGAACCATAACTTGTCACCACCGTGCACGTAGATGCATGCAGTTGTGAAGCTGTCAGCATAGAAGCCGACTAGGCAGCAACAATCGCCAATGAGAAGTCCACGATCAGGCCGATTGGTTGAACAGTAAATGAAGTTGAGGTCAATCAATGCCAGCCTCAGACCTGCAGATGCCAAGGCTCGGGTTCCACTTCTAGAGACTGTGAATGACTTGCGAAACCTGGTGCATGCTGTGAACGCTAGACTTTTGCCTGAGCCCAATCTTTCAGGCCAAAAAGGAAGGCTTTGCATGAGTAACTTTTAGTGAGGAGCGCTTTCTATGCGTAATGAACAAAATCCACGTTACTAATGAGAAAGTTTTGGAAGGAATACATGTCCCCGTGAGTGCTTAGTACGAACTGTGGAGAGGTAAAAGAATAAGACACTGCTTAAAACTTCGTCTGTGTGATTCAAGATAAAATTTTAAATGAAATGTTGTCGATTAGAGGGAAGAGCAAATGTCTGCTCTGTCAGGAGAATTGAAATGAATGACAGCTGCTGCTAATTATTTGATTTGTCGACCTCTAAGTTGAGGAAATGAAAGACCGAGTGTGTATGCCAGAATAGGTCTGTCAGCCTGTTCTCTTGGGCACTTTTCAAAAGGCCAGACTAGTGTAAATTGAGTTTCGCAGCCGGCAGCTGAGCCAAACGACGTAACGTTGGAATAGAAGGAGAGACTATCTGAGTGGCAACAAAGATAGAGACATTTAATGCAGGCGAAGAAACGGGAATACCAACACATAAAATCTGCTTCAGCTGTCACCCTATGAATTCATGCGAAGTCAACCTGGTCTTGCAAGTAGACTCCACCTCGTAACATCTTGAATGCACTTCGCAGGGGTCATCAGCAGCAGCACATCAGTTCACATCTGACCCCTTGATTTTGTTCCTTCCTTTCGATCCACTATGCTACAGCCCCCTCTTTCTACCCAAAGCAGATATCCCGTTTCTCGTTTTTCTCGAGCTCAACCACAACCATTTCATGAAAATTCTTGATGCAGGGACTTAAAAGACAATGAAGTCAGCAACCGCTAAAGCCTTGCTCTTTCTTTGTTCCATCTTTTTTTTCCTCCTCCAGTTCACAAGTTCCCCCCATTGCTTCCAATCCTTGCTGTCTTCAGCGTTGTCCTCTTCACCCTCCTGTAGAAGCGGCCAAGCGCTTTGACTGCGTCTATTTGTTTAAAGTGATCAAATGTGAAGGTTCTGCACAAATTGTTTCCATCCTTTTGGCAGTTTTGACGTTTTGCTGCAGACATTTTGCCAATTCGCTGTCAAACAGGCGTCAAATTCGGGGCAATGCCAATGGCGATAGGCATGTGCAATCATGTCAGTGTAAATAGCAGGTGCTCTTTCGTTTGTAAGCATCTTTGTCATCCGTACTGGTGCGTTTTAGGTCTGTGTCATCAGGCATGCTGTTCTGCACACACCTCTGGTATAGAGCCGTGTAAATCTGATTCCTAGCAACCGCATTTTACGAGGAGAGAATAGCATGCTATGCAAAAATGTGCATTTCAGTACGCTATCTATTCCATCCAAGAAAAATCTTTCTGTAATTCGTCCAGTCCCTTGTTTCATTTTGCTGTGGAAGGTAAAAAGCCTGAGAGTGGATACAAATGTACTGAGTGTGGTGAAGAGCACGACTTGGATGGGTTGCATCAACACCTCCTGCGACACAGTGAGTGCAAGTTCTACTCCTAAGAGCATCACCTCGAGGACTGCTAAACGCTTTAGGAAATGGCATGCCACAAAGGGCCACATAGTGGTAAGGCTTGATTGCTGTCAGTGTCCCAAGCCCTTTCACTAAAGCCAATAAAACATGCCTTCTACTTTCCTTATTTATGGATGATGATAGTGAGCTTCCGGTATCAATTGAGAAGTTTTTGGAAAAATTGAGAAGTCGTGAGGGCTTAGAGCTTCCTCAATGTCCTACACCCAAAGAGCCGGAAGGCTGGCCTCATGACAAAGGGCGCAGGAAAGAGTACCGCTGCAGTGTTTGCGGTTTTACACTTGACCGCTTCGATGTGAAGGTGATACACACAGAGAAGAGGAGCACCCAACTGAACGAGATGTCATTGAATGTTTGCGTCTCCTTATTCTCTGTGCTGCACCCAATTCTAATGCCGATTGGGAAAAGGATTCTCCACATCCCACCAGCTAGTTTTGAGGGATAATTGTGTACTTAAGTGTACCATGCACGAAATAAAGCGCCCTTCACGATGGAGTTTTAGACCAGGATTTTGCGTCCTGCTTGTTCTGATGAGAGGCTTTTATTCATCCCACCTGAAGTCCTTGCCAAACTNAAAAGCCTGAGAGTGGATACAAATGTACTGAGTGTGGTGAAGAGCACGACTTGGATGGGTTGCATCAACACCTCCTGCGACACAGTGAGTGCAAGTTCTACTCCTAAGAGCATCACCTCGAGGACTGCTAAACGCTTTAGGAAATGGCATGCCACAAAGGGCCACATAGTGGTAAGGCTTGATTGCTGTCAGTGTCCCAAGCCCTTTCACTAAAGCCAATAAAACATGCCTTCTACTTTCCTTATTTATGGATGATGATAGTGAGCTTCCGGTATCAATTGAGAAGTTTTTGGAAAAATTGAGAAGTCGTGAGGGCTTAGAGCTTCCTCAATGTCCTACACCCAANACATGCCTTCTACTTTCCTTATTTATGGATGATGATAGTGAGCTTCCGGTATCAATTGAGAAGTTTTTGGAAAAATTGAGAAGTCGTGAGGGCTTAGAGCTTCCTCAATGTCCTACACCCAAAGAGCCGGAAGGCTGGCCTCATGACAAAGGGCGCAGGAAAGAGTACCGCTGCAGTGTTTGCGGTTTTACACTTGACCGCTTCGATGTGAAGGTGATACACACAGAGAAGAGGAGCACCCAACTGAACGAGATGTCATTGAATGTTTGCGTCTCCTTATTCTCTGTGCTGCACCCAATTCTAATGCCGATTGGGAAAAGGATTCTCCACATCCCACCAGCTAGTTTTGAGGGATAATTGTGTACTTAAGTGTACCATGCACGAAATAAAGCGCCCTTCACGATGGAGTTTTAGACCAGGATTTTGCGTCCTGCTTGTTCTGATGAGAGGCTTTTATTCATCCCACCTGAAGTCCTTGCCAAACTTGTCCATTCTAGTGAGTTTCTGGCTGAGTGTTGTGGCACCTTACCCTCTTTAAAGCTATTAGACAAATATGTTCAGGATTTCTCCATGGGTTGAGTACCAAGTGAAGTCCAAGTTGCACAGCAGGTAAAACTAAGTCACATCCACCAATGTCAATCGACAACTAGTGATGTGAATGGCTAAAGTGATGTGAGAGGGAAGTGGTAGATGGTTCAGTAAAAGACGTCCCACAGAGAGACTGGCAAACAGTTATCCTTTGCAACGCACGCATTGGTACGCTTATGTGTAACTTGCAGATTGCGTGAAATCGTTCCTTGGATCCACACCAAACCTCACAAATACCTCCAGGGGTCTAGCAGCGTGTTTAGTACTTGAACTATTGAAAGGCCCACTCCTAATACATTTTTACCGATTAAGGCAGGAATTATATGAGGCAAAACAAAAATGCAACCCATGCACATCCATCGACCCCAACCAGTGCCATCTACATGGTCAGCACACTCCAACTGATCGCACTTCATTCGATCTCGTTGCTGCTTGTAGCGTTGCCACTCTTATGCAATGTCATGTGCCGCACAAAAATGATGATGATGGTCGGTGTAGCTTCCATTTCCTTGCTTTCCATTTGGTGCAAATCTAGCAAATGCCTTAAAACATTGTGATGAGCGCACCGAATTCTCAGTGCAGCCGAGAAATTCATCCTTCATCACAAGCAGATTAATATGTAGTGCTTTTCAACGCGTCTCACACACCATCAATCGCCTGCGAGAACAACTGTCACACCAGTCGTTCAATGATGACAGCACAGATACAAACTGTTGCTGGATGGATGGATGGATGGATGGATGGATGGATGGATGGATGGATGGATGGATGGGTGAAGTTGATGAGTACAGTCATGTTACAACGTCTTTCACAAACCCTTATTTGCCACTCAATTGACTGAGGGCTTCAAAGACAGTGTCACCCAGTATTACAGGAACGCTCTTTTGAGTTAATCATTGTGGTGGGTTGGTAGATTCGCCGTTGCAATGAATCATGGTGAGGCGAACTCCATGAAAGTTGGGTACTCTTCCGATGCTACCCACTAATCATCTCGAGACCTCTTTGATTGCAAAAGAAGGCATAATACTAGGGCAGAATAATACACATGTACATTTACAGTCCTGCTTTCCTTACCCCTGCATAAAATACCACTTCTGTTGTGTATAGATTTCACTGACTCCTTAGGCACATTTGGGTGTAACAATGGTGACCAAGGTGTGTTCCTTTGAAGAAGCACTCTATTTTCTTGATTTCTATTAGAGGCATTAGACTTGCCTCTCAATTAAGCCGCCCACTTTCCTGTCAGCATTGCATAATTCACTTATGTGGTTAAACCCCAATTTCTCAGATTGGCATTTCTCTTCCAGAACCTCATTGTGCCATCTCATCATTGCCTAAACTTGTCCGCATGGCATATAAATCTAGATTTGTCAGAGTATTACCAAAAGCATGGTTACACAATACAAAACCGAGGACTTAGTTTATTCACTCGATTATGCTCGATACGAAACGCTATGTGTGCCTCAACAGACTTAACTCAAACATTTTTAGTAAAAGTGGCCTCATGGCTATTTTCATCCCTACTAAGGGCCATAAATATTCTTGGCCAATTCAACAAACAATGGCTGTTTGATTATTAATACATAAATTGACATTAAGTGCGTGGTATTTCTGCAGACGTTTAAACATTCAAGACCAACTAGCCGCCTTGACTCGTGATCTCGATTAGGAGGCGTCTCCTCTGCAGATGTTATTTCTACCAGCCTCCGATAAAATATCATCCTTTAGCTTAACATGCTGCTAATACCTAAATGAGGGAAATCCTAATTCAATTCGCACATCATAGTGCCTTTAATTTCCATTTGCTTTACAGGTATAATAACTGAAAAGACCATAGGTTCATCTCTATGTCACCTTATCTGCATATCGAGAAGAATGTGATGCAGAAGTCTTCTCTCGGTCACAAATTGACTGCCATGTCCCATAATCAAACTGACAATCAATTGGAGACCCTATATCTGGTCGACATTACATTTGATTACCGACGCAATTTACGTCTGATATGAGGCCACTTACGGAATCGCATAGAAAGTTGTAATCTCATTATAGATGTGTTAAACCCTTTCGGCCATGAATGTACTAACACTGAGAATTTTAAAGCTCCGTTCCATTTTAGACCTTGTGGCAGCGACCTCAACCTCCTGAGTTTTAAAACACTGAATTTCCTTTTTGGCACCAAATTATTATTTAATAACATTTGGACCGTGTTGATTCATTTGGAATTTATTCGATTGACCACAACTGCAAATGACGTGTAGGAAAGTAATACGATTATGCAAATGACGTGTAGGAAAGTAATACGATTTCAGCGGCACTTTGGTTTAGTTGACCTTATTTCATTCTATACTTGTTTAAGCACCACTTGCCCACTAGCAGATTCCTCGTGAATGCTTTTAGCGTCGTCTTGTAATATTTCCACTTTTGTCAATTTAGAAGATCATACACGAGATGGACACTTGCTTAAGCCCTTCGGCTTTATGGTAGGAGAGGTACACAGGCATTTTAGAGTTGACTTTAATAGTTGAATCTGCATTCACAAAAAATTCTATTCATTGACATTGGTTTAGTCGAGCCGACAATGACCTGAATACTTTCATTTATGCAAAATAAGACGCTCTTTTAATTGATGATTTTACAGAACATGGACATGTCTGATGAATGCAGGCCAGAATCAAATATCATGATTGTTATAAGTGGCTGGTTTTAGGGCGTTGAAGTAAATGAAAACCTATAAGGCCAGGTTTTCCGCATACGTGTTGCTTAGAGTCGTCGAATTCAGGAACCATACATGTAAAACACGTAAGTTCTGCGCCTAAAATAAGCAATAGTTCTTGGATATGCAGTTTTGTAAGGCGTTTGTGCAAGATTTTACACAAGGTCTTACATTCCTAATAATTCGATAAATAAGTTAGTTAATAGCAAGTCTTTCTTTAAGTATCCACTAATAACCAATAACTTGCTGCACAATTTTTGGATGCAACTTGATTAAAGTCAAATTATTCGAAAGTGATATAATAGTGTGATATTTGTGTTTATTTAAACCCCTCTTGTAGGCGCGAGACAGGAGCACAAATTAAATATCTCAACGCCGACAAAGGCCTTTCTGCAGCCCACTGCTTATGCACCATCAACTCACCGTTTTGTCGAAGACTCACTTCCAATCATGGTGGTTGTTGGGGACGCGATGGCACAGTCGATTACATGGGCTTTGTTAACCAAAGCAGAGGATGGCGTTCGCGTTATACCACGTGAATCAAATCTGATTTAACTCATGCAATTTCTCATTGGAGGTGAGATTGCCTAATAGAGTACGTATTTATCAACTCAGCTGCAAAATGTGCGCAAGTAGTGTTCGTCAAGCTACTCAACTTTCATGTAGGCTCTGTTAGAACTTAAATTTTGCGTAAGCAACGTCGAGATCGCACGAACCTATGATATTTCGTACTATCTTGAGCCAAATTATTGCTTTTACTGCCTAAAAACTGTGTGAGTACTATGAAGTACCATGGCAACTCAAAATGCAAGCGCATAAATAAAAACCTATTTTTAGTGCAAAGGTAGCAATAACAAGTGATAATAAATTGGAGAGCAAACTGAAATTCACTCACACCAACTCCTGTTGTAATGTTGTAAGGGAAATTCAAAAGTCTTTACCACTTTGTTTACTTTCAGCTGTAGCCACCTTTCTCTCACCAGCCTGAACATAATTTCCCATACACAGATGGTGATTGAATTTCCCACTGCACTTCACGTACACACACACACACACACACGTACTATTAGAATTAGGAGCAGCGGAAACCGAGTCACAGGCATGACTTATGTTTGACATTCGTGCAATATCTTCATGAACTCATTATGAGCATAGCTGTAACCTGGCATGACGTACCTGTAATACTTTGTTTGTTCGAACTACCGGTTTAGGTCACTTGGGTGGCCATCTTGTTCTAGCCGGTTGGTCGGCCTCCGGGCCGTGCCAACAGCCCCCAAGCCCTCTGTTCCCGGAATATATATATTCTGCCCTAGTACTGCGCCTCCTTTTACCTTAAGGGGAGCCTCGGGACGCTACAGTACCATCGTTGTTTCTATTTCCTAGTCCCCGTCGTTAGCCAGTCATGTATTTTACTAACTAATTGGGAAACGGCCATTAAAAAGACGGAAGTTTCAGGTGTCTGGTTGTCTACTGGATCAGGAGCCTAACTTTGATGGCAATTTAATTAGTGCTTCCAATTGCTTGAGACAACGCTTGATCCATTCACCTTCTACTTGTGCCTAAATAAGTAGAGCAGTGCTAGTTAGTTAAAAAGGGCGGTAAATGATGGCATTAAGGTCTCTGAAGTAGACAAAAGCTGTTCGTGTCATCAGAGTTGGAAAGTCAGCCATGCTACCACTGTTGCACCACCACTGATGATCCGGACCTTGTGTTAAAATGTGTTTGTGCTCATTCATCATGTCGATACGGTAGGTCTCAGTTAAAAATAGGTCTAATCCTCAGCGAGGTATTTATTCGTAGTTAAGAAGTCGATCTGCAGAACGCCTCACACACATGCCTGGGCGATCATGGTACAGCTTTGTGTGGACGTAGTAATACCTGCCTCAAAGTCGTTAATTTGTATGTTAGTGGATCGTCAGTGAAAAAAGGAATTAGTAGCGGCTCGGCTTTAATTCATGATAAAAAACTCGGCAACGTAAGCCATTCCTTATCACCAATCAGATTTACCATATCATTTGGTACAGTATTGCCTTGTGCACCCATCACGTTGTTCGCTTCATCCTTCTTCACCACTCATTCTGCTTCATCGCTCTGACAGCGCTTATCTTTCCCTTCCCTTCAATCACTCAGTCCGATTCTCATCACATTCCCTTTCCTACCTTTGTAATGCATGAGTAGAACCACAAAGCTGTTTAATTTGATTGGTGAAGCACACCTATCAGTGCCTCGCAACGATTTGTGATCTTGTGTGATTATCTGACTGATGCTTGTAGCTCACCTCATTGGAGCTCGTGCAAGGAATGTCGCTTGTGCAGTCTGCATATGGAGTGCATGCTCGAGCCAGAACTGACTAACTCGTGACTGGGGAGGGCTCCGCGTCGACGCGGCAGAAGTGTGCATTGGCATTTCTCTGCATGCGTGCGGGTGCGTACGTGGATGGAAGCAGAAATGACTTCCATTTTGCCGAATCAAGGCTTGCAATCTGCAGCCACCTTCTCACTCATCTGCACGGGTCGACGTGATACGAAGGAAAAGTAGTCCATCAACCACAACTACTGCCTATCTGCCCTCCTTTCCACGTCGCAGCTAAAAGAGGACAAAACATGCCTCAACGTGAGCTCATCCAGCTCTCAACAGGTTCAACATCTGGGCTTCAACAAGGAGTCACAACACTTCGAGGCTGACGGCGTGGGTAATGAGATCTTCCAAGCTTCTCTCAATTTCGGCGATCTCAAAGATAAAGTAAAGACAGAAGCTGATGAGCAGTTCGTGGTAGACTACACCTGGGAGAATTTTGGCATGACAAAGGAGAGCAAGTCGATGCAATGCACTTTACTTTGTTGATATTCAAAGCGCCATTTATGGAATCAGCATCACACAACGAGCACATGCATTCTACTTCTCGTGAGGAACATTATCTAGTCGTACTCTTACTCAAATCACCAGCTTCAGTAGCATCTTCCAACCACGAACTAGAAGCGATTAGCAGAAGTGACACGAAAGGTGCAACAATGAAGCTCACGATACAAAGTGAAAGCCCGTTGTATTTGATTGTGAAGTATTGCAGATCCTGCAAGATTTTGTCAAGAGTAAACCGGACACTAAGCAAACGGTGAAAGAAGTACAGGAACAGCAGATTTTGTGAGGAATAGGCTTGCGAATGCAATCAGCATTAAATTCCACTTTCATCTAGTGGTTTTGCTTGAGATCGACGTCTATAATAACAGCATCAATTTGTTGTGTGTCCTCGTTGAAGCCAAGATGCAGCTCATGATGGAAGGGTCCGCGCATGATGACAGACCTCCTCCATCTCTCCTACGAGGAAAGAAAAGTAGTAAGCAATAGTTGGAGAGTTGAACTATTGACTACCTAATTTCGAAGTGGCACTGCTGCTTATTTGGTGAGTGAGATGGTGGATACAGATTGAGTGCCCTGATTTAGCGGAAGGAGGCACTTAAATTGGATGCGAGCCGTGCACACACACGCGCGTCTTCTTCGCGAATTTGGAGCCTCTCTTAAGGTACGACTGAATAAAGTTAAGTGCGGGAAGTGGAGTTGTAGACTGTGTGGGAGATATCCCATGCTAGAGCACCAATGAGGGAGGCTCGAGCACTTAAGGCGCTGGCAAAATAGTCGGAGAGAAAACGGTCCAGAGGGTGTGTAGCTGTGTGATAACGAGAGATGTGTCAAGTCAAGTGAGTTGAAAGCGGTATCATAGCTGGTGCATCAATGCATGTTTGAAGCGAAGAATGGAGAAGAAGCTGAAGCGAAAGCGTGAGTCTAGCAAGCTTGCAAAATAATCAACGTCTACAGAGCGTCCAGAGGCGATTGAAGTGGATGCAATCTGATGATTTGTGGGAAATTCTAACACAGTAGTAGTGTTTGTTCCTTCTGCCACCCGACGCCCTCACCAGCCTGCAGTCAATTTGCAGTAAAATCTCTAGGTGTCCTCACGACCTTTAAGATTGCTTGAGAATCAGCACTCTCCCACACACATTGAAGCACCAGCGGAGATGACGAAGGTGTCACAAAGTTGGTGAATTGGGAGACTCCATTGGAATTGCATCCACTTTTACGTTGCCTTCGACGATGGCCATGCTCTCACGCCTGTCTCCACTGCCTAAACGGCGTGTTTGAAATTGACGAAACGAAGGAGGTACGATGATTTTGTGAATGTGTGCAAAAATTGTTTTGTTATTGTGTCGCGGCAGAAGGTACGAGACGGGTTCCATTGTTGCGGGTGCACGTGGGACCACCTACTGGAGCATCTCTGCTATATAAACCGCTCCTGCCTAGACAAGATACTCCATATGCTGCCAAGTGGGTGAGGAGTTCTGGCAACCTAGAACATAAATAATGTGACCCTTCAAACAGTCGCATTGAGCCTACACGAAACAAAATTCCACCTGACACAGTCAGAGAAAGAGATCAGGAATCGATTAAAACATTTGTTACAGCTAATGTGAATAAAAAATAACAGTTCGACTGAAAAAAGGCGAACCTCTCTCCTCCTCATTCTCCTCCTCGATTTGTGACGAGTATCCAAAGCTGATTTGTAATTAACTTTCTGCGGTTCAAATCCCAGGTCCCCACTGCTTCAATGAACTGCTGCAACAGAGCCCGTCACCGGTTAGTGTGGGACTTCCGTTTTCTTATGACACATGTAGGAGTAAGTAGACTTTTCAAATGTACGGTATTTGTATTTGGAATGAATGGTTTTGTTCCACATTGCAGACCTTCAAACACTCGCATTGAGCCTACATGAATCAAATTTCTACCTGATACAGTCAGAGAAAGAGATTAGGAATCGATTAAAACATTTGTTACAGCTAATGTGAATAAAAAATAACAGTTCGACTGAAAAAAGGCGAACCTCTCTCCTCCTCATTCTCCTCCTTGATTTGTGACGAGTATTCAAAGCTGATTTGTAATTAACTTTCTGCGGCTCAAATCCCAGGTCCCCACTGCTTCAATGAACTGCTGCAACAGAGCCCGTCACCGGTCAGTGTGGGACTTGCGTTTTCCTATGACACATGTAGGAATAAGTAGACTTTTCAAATGGACGCTATCTGTAGTTGGAATGAATGGTTTTGTTCCACATTGCAGCAGATGGTAAGAAGAACAACATTTGTGTTGAATGTTGCATGTGTTGATTGCTCACAATCCCACTCGATTCCACCTCTGCTGACAGTTACTCGAAGGTTGAGAGCAATCAGCATCCACTTCGTTGCGTCGAGACATTTGCCACGCATACAGGTTTGACTAAGCAGTCCTCAGCATTGGACGAGAAGCCTTCAGCGAATGCGCGCCAACCTTCGAGAGAGAAGAGTAGCCTCTGCGCCAGCACAACACTCATCACACCTCCTCATTTATCACGTCACCAATGAGGAGTGCAAGGGACAGCAGAACCTAGCACCCATGTCAACGGGTGTGCTGGCGACGAGACTGAACCATGAAAGGTATGTGCAGATGGCATAAACGGTTTTGTTCCTCATTACGGCAGAGACTGGTCACCAAGCAGATGGGAAGATTGGAATGAAGAGCAACGGTTTCTGAACATGAAGGTACCCTAATACAATGCATTGAATTGCTTCTAGGTGTTCCTAATGGGAACGTGTTATCTGGCGGATGGAAGGGGGCAATGCGTGGAAGACGTGATTTCAAAGGCTGTGGGACACTAAGCGGAAGGATACGGAATGTAAGTGCCTCAAGTTATTTGATTGCTACCATGAAGTTGACCTTTCCCTCTCATCTTCTTTGATGTTTTTTAGGATGATCATTCATCCATCCATCCATTCAAAGCACTTAAACTCTTCAAAAATTGTTTTTAGTTCTCTATGAAGTAAAATATGCTTAGTGCTACCTAGAATGGTTTACTTTCAGCAGGTCTCAATGTCTTTGATTGGTACATTTCTCAAGTCAATTTATTCGTGAATCGTTGCCGTTCACACGACCTGTTGGGTTCAGTTCTGAGTGCAATATGCACGCCGCATTGAAAACGAGCCTCACTGATCAACCCTCACTTTCAGTTGAGCAGCCTCAACAATCTGTTAGCTTTATAGGCAGAATGCAAATTTAGCCCAAATGCGAAGACATAAAACAGAACCACCTGCGGCTTTTGTTGTTAGGATAGTCGTGTATTTACTGGCGGATAGTTGGGGCATCATCCAACCGGTTAAGGCAAGTGCATTTCTTTGCAACCGCTACTTGAACAGTGTCCTTCCGCCTTAAAAATATCACGCTGTAGGATCCAAAGGGTGGTCACTTACATCCTCCTCGCAAATGAAATTGAAGACTGTTTTACCGAATCGCAAATAACCAAGTCAGTCGACACCGCCTTGGATCTTCCACTGCTAGTGATTCGTGCGTGTACGTTTGCACTACTTAACCTCACTAGCAAGGTTGTATCTCCGTAACCGGGAGAGTGAGAATGCGAGAGGAGGACAAGTCTTGTAAGAGCACTTGAATCACCTCTTTTAAGCTGGACATCACTGAATTTTATTGCATCAAACACCAACTTCTGCAAGTAGTGGGCTAAGGATTGCCTGAGTTTCTAAATCGGAAAGCTAAACTGGACGGAGGGAGTGAGAGTGCTAGCACAGAGGCGAGTGGAGCCACACATGCGAGCCCTTTTCGAGCAGGACCCCAACAGTCGCCTACTTGCTTGGTTGGCTTGAAAGATCCGGACATCATTCACTTGAGAAGCATTCATTAACGAAGTAGATGGAGCCAACAAGCTACAATTTCTCAAGCCGTCAGACCTGAATTGAGACGTGCACGCTTGCATGCAAACAGGCAAGCAAGTGGGGACCAACTGCTGCGGTACGAAAACATGAATTAAATCTTGAGCCAAAGCGGTAATCCAGCACCTACAATGTGAGTTGAGGAGGAAGAGGAGAAGGAGGGCTAGGAGAAAAGAAGAGAGCGGGACTCACTTGACGGTTCCAGTGGTCGACTTGGCTGTTCGTGAACCTGAATGCCACGATGTTCCGTTGATGTCATCTTTGCAGAACGTGTTTTGCATCACTGTGCAGGCCGCAACTCGTAGCGGGCTTGGCTGTGTCTTTCTGAGCTGTTTTCCGATTTACGCTTGTGTGTTGTAGTTTTGCAGTGAGTTAGGCATTCATGCACGGGATTTTGCACTTTTTGGTTTTTGCACTTCTCCGATGCTGCAAACTTAGTGTGTGGTGAAGCAGGCCATGATGAATCTGTGGAATGGTAGACAGTGAGAGATTTTCAAGTCGGTCGTGGGGGGCTCCAATTCGTCCTGCAATATAGATCTCGACATGTACGACACCGGTGTGGTAGATGGCGTGGCGGTGTGATGGGTGTCGCTTTTGTGGCACAAGCATGAGGTGGTGGCATAGGCGCATGCTGGGCAGACGAGACGAGTGCGAGGTTGGAGTTTAACCGATAGGAAGGCTTGCTGTTGTGTTGAGAAAGGATGGTGAATTGAGGTGGTGATCACAACGACGTTTATAAAGATGCAAATGAGGAGGAGTGTCACAAAGCCAAGTCTATTTTGGTTTGTTTTGTTTAGTTTCGCTGTTGCAACGCTGTTTTTCACACTGTTTGTGTATAACAAGTAAAACCTGCTTGTCTACACTCGCGTGCACGTCCGCGTGTATTGTGGTTTGCTGCCGTCGCGTGTTTTAGTGAATGTGATGTGGGGAAGGAAACAGGTCAAGCTCTCGTTGTGCAAGAGCAGCCCTTCAGCGCATTTATTCGTCATGCTGAGCAGTTGTGGAGGGACTTGATTGAAATTGTTTTAATGGTTCGTTAGGTGATGTGTTCTTTGGCAGAGGGAAGACCAAGGCTAATGAGGCTGATTCGTTAAGAAATTGGGCAGATCTGCCTAGCATGTGGCTCTAATTGGTGCTAAAGACAAGATAGGTGAAAAGTGAGGGAAGAGTGGAGTATTTTGGGTGGGGCATAATGCGATAAGCGTGGAGACATTGGTGAGCAGCACCAGATGTCAAGTTTGTCCTCGAAAATCGCACTTTGCACAAGGAACTTGTGATCACAGTGGTCGTCTGCTAAAACATTTAGTCAGAGAGGGATGGTGGGTGATGGCGGTAATGGGCAATCTTATTGACGAAGACTCACTCCGCTGCCACCGTCACTGCTCACATTGCTGGTTAGAAAACGCTTATCAACGTCATCGCGGGATCAGCAGACTGCCATAGGCATGCATCGTTGTCGACGGTGGCAGCGAAGAACGGGAATGGAGTGACTTAGTGACTGAAAATGTCCAATTACTGCACGCTTTACTTGCTTCCATAGCATGATGACAAAGATGATGCTCGAGTAGGACTGTTGGGAGGATGGTTGGTGGGCTTGTCAGTTGCTCAACAACTTGAGCGATAGCTAATTAAGGCCCGACATTCCTTCCAACTACGTAGTTGGTCAGCTGGCTGGTCAGATGAATGATGAGAGCACAAACAGTGAATAGGACAGTCTAGTCGAATGAGTGAGGAGCAACAAATGAACCAGTGTCTCGAGTAGGTGAGTAGTCCATTGCCACCGTCCCATCTGGCAGTCAGTGCGTCGGGAACTTATCGAACCAATCGCACTGTTAATGATGAAGATTTATCTCACTGCGACCACGACTGGAAACGTTTAAATGACAAAAGCGGTGTTCCACCACCCAAGTTGACAAGGGTGACTACTGAGGGAGGGGAAATGGTGTGCGTGGGGCGAATCCATTTTAGTGCCTCTGCATCTTTGACCATTACAAGAGGTCGCGTCTCTCAGACCATGTTTGCTGCCAAAATTGCAAGGTAGAACGTCAAATAGATTCGGATGCACCTGACTAGGTGAGAACCATTTGCCCAGGTCTGCCACGGCGAAAAGGTAAGTGAGTAGGTGGGTGGGTGAGGAGTCAGTCACCCACTCAGATTATCAGACGAATGAGCTTGCTTGCTGACCTACATGGACAGGCAGGTGTGCGTGGTAAAAGCGATTGGAGTGACTTGATTTGTGTTTCTAGTTCAATCTCGCCCTCCAGCGCATCCATTGAAATGGGCGCTGGACTCTGCCTTCCCTGCCTCAGAACGGGTGGCGTGGGAGCAGGTAGCCGTCACTCCTCATTGGTGATTTGATGAATGGAGAGGTATGAAGAGGGTTGTGCTGGTTCAGAGGGTACTCTTCTTCCTCGAAGGAAGAGGTGTGTTCGTCGAACGCTTCTCACCTAATATTGAGGACTGCTTTCTCAATCATGCATATACCGCAACTATTCCAACGTGAAAAAGCGGATGCAGATCCGTCCACATTAGTGAATGATGCGGTAGTAAATCTGGCTAATGCCACCGCTGCGTATCCTTAGCAGTTTGTGTACAATTTTAGTTTTGATATCGCCTACATGGAATTTAAGTTGAAAAATTAAAATTGCGCATTTCCCATATGCATTGATAAACACGTGCTCCATTAGCAACGCTGATTCATTCACAGTGGTCACTGAGAAGAAGGAAGCCGTGACCTGGCACGCATTCCCTTATTTCGCTACCGCTTTTTAACGCTACGATGAGTAGTCTAGAGAAAGGTAAACATCAAAAGTAACAAGTGCTTTTAACCAACTTAAACGGTGCTTCCAAGGTTGATTGCGGTTTGTTGCTCATAGACAAAGGAAATCCGTGGTCTCACACTACTCTTTCTCACTTGCAAGCTACGTGATTCCTGGTCTCCAATTACTGGAAGATACTTCGGTTTTCCATGGCTATGATGCTTTTTTCGCAAGTGGCCCGTGGATCACACGACCGGCAAATGATGGCCACAGAAATAGCGACGGGATGCCATGCCGAGCTACAGCTATGTGCAAAATATCAGCTCAGCACAGCACAGCACCTATTCATGCTCTTCCCCCTTTCGCTTCACTCACGTCCCAGCACAGGCTTTTAAGGCAGGTGCCACTTCGTTCACACAAAAGCGGTGCCATGGCCGCCTGTGCATGCGTGTGTCATGCACGCCATGTTGACTCGCTGATTAGCGATGAAAGCCTTGCTCAGGACAGGGCCAATTATAGGCTAAGGCATATAGTTTCGACATGACGTTAGTGATACAAGTACAATTTGGATAGCCAGTAATGCCAAATCTGTGATGGCATACCCAATTTTCTAGCCTTAATATCACAAGCAGCTTTTTTGTCCTACTTATTTCTTTTATAAGTAGAGGATAAAGGGATTGAAAGTAGCTTAAAGCTAGTGGAAGCGCTTATCGAATCATCATCGAAATTAGGTTCCTAATGCAACAGAAACCAGACAGTTGAACCTTCCTCTTCTTAATGACTGCTTCCCTATTAGCTAGTGAAATACACGGTCGGCGAACCATGAACATGAATAACGAGAACTGACGATGGTACGTCATGCCGAGGCACAGCTATGTGCAGAGATGTCAAACTTGCGCCATGCATTTGCCTGCGTTGCAGTGTCTACCACTCCTATGCTCAACGTTACGTGTTTATGCGTGCGTCGGCTACAGCGAGACACTAAACCATTACCTTTGTAGAATAAGTTGTGCTCAGGTTGGTAAGAGGAGGTGGCTACAACTGAAAGGAAACACAATGTCACAGCATTTTTGCATGAAGCATTGCCAGCCATCGGTGTCACATATGGATGACACGTTGGTTGTAACGGTCGGTTGTCCTTCAAGTTCCAGGTAGTGAACGCATTTGGCACACACTTCATTGCTTCAATCCGGACGAATCTTGCCACTTTGTATGAACTAGTTACCAAAGGCGATTTAAGCATTCCCATCTCCCATTACGTTTTACTGCACAGATAACTCAGTGTTCGAATTCTCTGTATAAACAGGTGGTTATAAAAACGCCACCTTTCTATCGCAATAGCGATAGCCCTGAAATTGAAACCTAGCGAATAGAAGTCATTCCTGTCCACAAGTGGAATACCATGATGCAACGCTTAATGGTAGAACTGAATGAATGATTTTTAAATCCACCCTTACACTTAACATTGCGCGACATGCACGTGAGTGAACCTTCTCTCAACGTGATGGCTGACATACTCAATGCTTTGCTTTGCCCTTGCTCATTTTGGATCGGGAGGAGTCTTTCGCCTGCATGCTTCCATTCCCCACTTGCTCTAGGGTGGCATTGCAACCCCTGCTTCCTGACCATGCATAAACACATACGATCCTAGGATTTCAACCTTAAATCTGCCACATCAGAAGAAGAACATTTACTCGCAAATGCACGCATGCATACTCAAGTGTACATCACCATGCCTCACCTGCTACATTGAATTTCGGTGACAATCGCTTTTCCGAAATTCGCCAAATGAAGTAAATTGGCAAGTCACATTTAATCTTGCACGCTTTCAACTCCATTGCACTCAGCATTCACTTTTGGTTTGTCGTTGTTTTTGCTTCAGCGCCTGACCAAGTGAATAGGTGGATCGCCCACGGTGTGGAATGACTGTGGCCACTAACTTAAGACCATTCTGGAGGCAGGAATCACTTCGTCCTACAGAGACAGTCTACGCACTTTGTTGCTGATTGGATGAATGAACGGAATGCTTTACCCTAAACAGCAGGTAGGCAGAAGATGCCTTCCACTCAGACTTCGGTTCAACGGGCCATGTTGTGTGAGGTAATGATAGGCACTAACGTCAGTAAAGCGGCACAAGGTGTCATTGCAGAGCAAAGTCAACAATACCACCGTAAAATTTAAAACACGTACTTGTGAGAGACGGGACATCGTATAATCACTTACTCGAGCTAAGTATACGCCAGCTGCCATGCTTAAATGCAGGCGACGTTCTATTTCTGACCACATCATCCATATCCATTGCAAGAAAGTGTTGGTGGGTGTACACTCCAGCTATGCTAACGAACTCAAAACAAAGCCGTGTAGAATTTGTGCACATTTCTTTTGCAAAATAATTTCGGCGTTCGAAACAATGCGATTGACCCTCTCGTTTGAATGTAATGGTATTCGTCAAATTTGAATGAGGATACAAATCGTGGGAGGAATTGTAAACAGCCAAAATTTGACGCCACTATTGCCGACTTCCAGGAGAGAGGAAAAAAGAAGAAGGCATGAATGGACCATATATTTGCTGGTAGGCGCATCAAACGTCCGGTTCAAAATTACACAACCAGCCTACTTATAGTCACCAGTAGTACACTTGTTTGGAAAGCAAAAGCAGCTCGTTCAAACACATTCGCTCCTTGCATGCAGGCAAATAGGACCAAAGCATGATAACTCATCTCTTATTTGGAACAGAGAAATAGTGGAAAATGCACGCACGTGTGTGGAAGAGAAGTCAGTGGGAGTGGAGGTGATAAAAAGTCTGAGCAGAGGAGAGGAAAAGAAAACAATTGCTTTTATTAGAAATCCCAGTTAGAGTCCTCATCGCATGCCAGGCCCTTTCGTCGTTGCAAGACTACTGCATTCAATGCATCATTCAACAAGACCTCCAGACCTTCGCTGCTTTTGACCTTTCCCTCCGACTTGACCTGGAAAGACAGCACAGGCAACTCCCAAATGACTGGCACTGCCATAACTCGGCTTGACGGCTGCTCAAGCATGTACCTTGGATACCACAGCATCAGCCAGTGTCAGCACACCCTCGCCTAAGTTCTGTATTTGCTGTGCTAAAACTACTGGTTTGACGAGAATCAAGCCCCGGTTTCTAGCGATTATTGCAAAACTCCAACCAGCTTTGCTGCTGTTAGCCAGCACAACCTGTTTGAAGTACAAAAGACTCAACAGTCCACTGTCCAGTTTTAACCTAACCAGCTTTAATTTGAGAAAGTCACCCTAAAAGTGCTAAGGAGTGAAGCGTTTGCCGTCGGGACGACGATGTGTGATTGGCTGGTGGATAAGAGCAGTAACTGTTTCGATGGCCATTATTATGAGTGTAATAACTCACCTTTCTGAGTTTGTCTTTATTGAAGGACCTAATTTCATCCAGAATAGGGAGTTGGTTGGTTGAGGAGGGTTTTGAGTCACCGCCATCACTGCCATCACCGCCAGAGGGAAAGGCACCCGATCCAGGGGAGGGCGGACGACACGCTGGATGAGGTGGTGGTGGTNGGGACATCTCGAGCTTACTTGGAGATTGACCAACAGCAGGTAAACTGGTCTTAGCAACCTTCCTGACACACACATGTAGCATAGGCAGTGTGTTGGGAGTGAGGTGGTGGTGGTGGTGGTGGTGGTGGTGGTGGCGGTGGTGGTGGTGGTGGTGGTGGTGACGGAGGTGGAATGGCGCCACCCCCACCTACACCCTCAGCTGCAGAATTACGCGGTGGCAATGGTGGAGAAGGAGAGCAGAATCCTGCTCCAGTAGAGAATGGTGAAGAAGGAAATGGGTGAGAAGGATTGTGGACGTAACTGATGGGCTACGCTTCGCAACAAAACACGTCGACTCCTGTAGGCAAATAAATAAAGACGGTAGATTGTGTGCCTTAATGCAGCAAAATAGAAGCCCTTTAACAGATGCACAGAACTGCGGCGCGTGTGACGTGAAGGGTGTAAGGGATGAAATAAAGACCGTTTAGAGGCATGGCAACGAAACGCAGCAACCCTGACAATGACACAGAAGCATATAGGCGATGCTGTCGGGAGTAATACAGAAGCCAAACAAATTTCGACTTTGAGGTGGGGAGAGCAGAGCTGAAGTGGCTCAACAAAGAATATGCTCGTGCTTCAATTGTGAGTACGGCAAGACAACATTGCTCACGATTAGTGATACTAACACACCCATTGCGTGTGCTGCATATCCTACAAATAGTGTTTGAGGGGTTGGCAGCACCAAATTCGTTCTAGTGCATTTCTCGCCTCCTCCACACCAACATTCTTCTCCATGCAGCTCACCACAAACTTCCCAGTCGCTGGGGGATGACAAGAATTGAGGAGGGATGGCATGCGTTTAGCATCCGAACCAACAGCCATGGCATGCGTTTAGCATCCGAACCAACAGCCCCAATATTGTTGTGATGCCTTGTTGAAACCCAGATGTTGGAGATGTTGAAAGTGGGATGGGCCACTGATGAGGTCTGCCTTGTTCTGTTTTGACTATGAGGCAAGAAAGGAGGCAGGTCTTCAGTAGTTGTGGAGGTGACTAAGGCAGGTCTTCAGTAGTTGTGGAGGTGACTGAGGAACTACTTTTCACAATGTGACATAGTGACACATGCGGGTGGGTGAATTAATAAAGGTTGGCAGATTGTGTGCCTCGATTCAGTAAAGACAGACGCCCTTTCGACTTCCATTCATACACACACGCACACAACCGTATGCACACAACCGCATGCACACAACCGCAAACGCACACGTCTACCACGTCGAAACGGGACCCTCCCCAGCCGCAAGTTAGTCAGTTTTGGCACGAGAAGTCAGTTCGCAGGTCGAATAAGCGACATTCCATGCACAAGCTCCAATAAGGTGAGCTTCAAGCACCTGAGATGCTATTAACAGCATCAGTCGGAAAATCACACACATCATCGCAAGTCGTCGAGAGGCAATGAGAGGTGTGTTGGGTCATTCATATAAAACGGCTTTGTGATTCCACTCATAGGTAACAAAGGCAGGAAGAGAATGAGGCAGAAAATTTGGCTGAGTGATTGAAGGAACGAGAAAGATAAGCGCTGCCAGACCGATGGCGTGGAAGGAATGGTGATGAAGGATGAAGCGAACAATGTGTGAATGAACGTGATCGAGTGAGCTGTGTGGGACAATGAGTTGGAGGAACGGTGAAGCATTGGGGAGCATACTCCCTTGGATGTGGAGTTGGCCATAAACGTACAATTAGATCAAAACTGGTCTCATTTGGAGCATCAGTAGTTGCAGGTGTGTCGCCACGACACCGGGTCTCTCCCACTACTCCACCTGCTAGTTCCAACATGTGGAAAGGGGGTGAGGAGGATATCCGCTGCAGGTTTTGTCAAAAAGTAGCAAATGGAATGTAAGATATGTGAAATGGGTCTGATGCTGACCCCTTGGTTCACTGATCCAAGTTGGGCAATCAAGTCAGTCTTAGATTTGTTGGAAAGGGGTAATGCTTTAAAGGACCCAACAGATGGAGGACAGGTAAGAGTGGGTGAACAAAACTAGTACTGATAAGTAGACAAGCAAAAGACCCATCGCAGGCGCTAATTAACACTGGTTTCGATCTCACAGCATCAAAAAGGTGAAATAGCGCAAAACGACGAAGTGTCGATGGAGTGGCCTTGAGTTGAAAGAGTGCACTGCAAAAGCTACAATGGTCGAACTGGTAACAGTACTTAAAGATGGCATTGCCGCCACGAAGGATAAGCCATGCGGACAGTCGTCAGTCGCCCTTGTGTGTCTCGTGGCCCATCTCGAAGGGCACGTTCTGTTGGGGGAGTCAGCACATCTTCGCGAGGTCGAAGAGGCGGATGATGAAGAAGTAGTGGAGTTGCACATAGTGACTGACATCATCCTACACAACTTTGTCTGCTAATTTCTACAGTACCAGTAAAATTGTGTATTGTCATTGGAAATTCAGGTTTCGTGCATAACTTTGTGCATAATAAGTTAGTGAGACGAATCCTTGGTAAACATCCATTTCACTGATTCGCCACGAAATCTGCAGCTTAGTTTATTAATATTCGTAACAGATGCAATAAGGCAAATGCCAGAGGCAGATTTTGTGGTCAATTTCCAGTTGCTAAACGCAGTCACATGTACTTGTCAAGTCACATCTGAACACACTAGTGCAGCAGATTCGCCTCATCATGTTTCAATGCAGTGGCGATTCTACCAACACATTATAGTGATTAATTCAAATGAACGTTCCTGTATAACTGGTTGGCACTGTCCTTGAAGGTCTTAGTCGATTGGGTGGTAAATGAGGGTTTACGAGAGGCGTTACAGCATAACTGTGCTCAAGCCCTCACCATGGGCAATTGCAAACTGGAGAGGCAGGAGTTGAGTGTAGAACACCGACATTAGAAAGAAGTATATTGACTTAACTAGCATGTGGAAAGGCGTCGAAGAACTCACATTTCGCATTTGCCTATTGTCGGATAACCCCAACTTATCCGATTTGGAAGGCGAAGGGACGGCGGTGCGTTGGAGAGCAATGGCTTCAGCTTCGTTGGCATTTAAGTGAACGGCATCAGGTGTATGCGTTGGTGGTGGCGGCGATGGTGATGAAGTGACCTCACCTCCGACTCCACCTTGACGGGAAGACGTTCGCAGTGGTGGTGGCGGAGGAGGAGGAACATTGGAATGTGAAGGAATGAATGTCTGAAAGCGTAAAGGCACAGAATCATTCCTCTGCTGCAAATGGCACTTTATTGCAACCTGCGGAACTGCTTGGTTGTAACTAGGGTTAATATTCGCTTCCGGTGGTGGTGGTGACTCCAGTGGACTTGGTACTTTTGAAGGCGGGTTCGTTGTGTCTGTGTACTGCAGAGAGAGATGGTATTTGCGGCAAAGCGAAAGAGTCTTCTTTGGTTAGACTAAAGCGATTTTTCCATGAGGATGGGATCATCCAATAGAGCTCGTTTTGCTCCATTCACATGGAAAACAAGCCAAAATAAATTTCCTCAAGCTAAATCAAGACCATGTCATTGAGAGACGCTATTCTACTCAAGTTACCATGAAGGCTTCCTTGTGAATGAAATTCTGCTCAAAAGGCGTCAAGACAATGCAACAAACACTGCGTGGAACCGCGATGTTGCGGGACTCTCTCGTGCTGAATGAGTGCTTCGCCTTCTTGCGAGCTCTATGAGTAGTGTGTAGCCCCAAAGCCAATGCAAAATAGATACACGAATGTAAACCTGTATTTTACCTGGTCCGGAATTTGCAAGAGGAAAGAAAACTAGCAATACTTTAACCACTACTAAGATAACATTAAAATACTTTCCCCAAGGGAGTCTTTGAAGCAGTGTGAAATTCATTCTGCTGTGGTTTCCGCCCATGGATCGGCTGTGAATTCGTTAAGCAGAGATGGATCTTTTCACCTTACATCTCTTCACCACCTCGTCGATTTAACACACTCTTGAAGACGAGCGGTAGCCTCGTCTGGAATTGTGCCGCCTAAGTACAAGACAAGTGCCAATAGCTTCAAGAAGAGGCACTCACACTCTTAGTACGGACTCCACCTTCCTACTCACGAATGGTTTCAC
>LWMK02000745.1:0-26339 GCA_001693075.2 Taenia saginata
TGCAGATGAATGGTATAGAGCAGAGGAAAGAAGGAAAATAACGCAGGAGGTTATCAACGATTGCCGTGAGGGTCTATTTAAAGAAAGTAGGTGCTGCAATTCTACGTCCATCTGCTGTTCTGTCCTTATTTGTCCATCCGGTCACTTACTTGCTTACTTATCTACTTAGACAAACAACTGAACAAATATTTGAGAAAGCATTTTAGTTAGCAAAAAAAAAATGCTTGATCCGATGTTTCCCTAGAAAGGAGAGCTTACAGTTCCTTCGTAAATTGTCGCTCTGACAGGGGTCCCAGTTAAACCAACTGTGAATTTACGCATGGAATTGAAGAAAGTGAGGCGAGAAACGAAAAAAATGACAAAAGCAGGAAAGGTGGCATCATGACTTACCTTGAACCTTTATAGTTTCTAAATGTTCTCTTCGCTTTGGTGCATCGACGTCTTTGGGAAGGCGGAATGGGAGGTTGAATAAGTAAAGCATGAGGAAAAGACTGATGGTGAGGAGGGAATGAAGCAGAAAGGAGGCGTTGACATTAAACTGAGTGGGTGGAATAGAAATAGCAGGAAGGACCACGGTGAGCGTTAAGAGGTGCTGGAACGCGTAGTAAGACATGCCTGGCCCTTGGTGGTATGGCTGTCTTCTTCACTATTTACATGCTCGGATATCATTTAGTAGCACGTGTTGAACTATGCCACACGGCAGGTTCTGGAACAGTCCCATGGCAACTTTCCCTGCAGGTGGTCGTGTGATATCGAAGGTCATCTGCTTGTATGATTGTACACTCTAGCTAAGTCTTGTGCATCATGACGCAATGGGATAAGGAGGAGAAACAAAACAATATTTGAAAGTGAACTTTAACAGAGAAGTGTCTGCAATACTAATGGCGGCGCCTTCCACTCAATGCAAAGCCGTTTACCTCTCATGAACAATGCTTTGAAGTTTTAAGTTCCACACAAATTAGTTTACATGAAAGACAAGTTAAAACTTCATAGCTCTCATTGCTTTTGCTTAAAGTCGGTGCTTTTAAGAAGCTATGGGAAAGTTTCCAAGGCTTGCATTTTAAAAATTGCCACAATGCATGGGGTTTTGCGGGTGCTCTAAGCATTTTAAGTTTAATGTCTGGCGCCAGAGCGCTTTCGTACTTTGGTGTACTATAATACAAAGTCTATGGAGTCTGGAGTCACAATGCAGCACGTGGAAGGTTGTACATGCGTGTCAAAATAATCTGGTTTGATTTGAATTTTATGAGCTAATTATGCGCATTCAACACATTTTTAACATCGTTTCGTAGGCATCAAGTTCAAGTGGTCAGCAGCCAAGGCATCAATTTATTTATTATTGCTCCAAATATTCAATTCAGCTTTAAAAGCAGTGATGACGTAGGCTTTTAATAAAACGGTTACCATTGCTGCTGACAGTGAACTCATAGAATGCCATTGCATATAGCTAATGCTAAATCCATTTAATATCAATTTTTTGTGCAGAGTCGATGTTAACATTCTTTAAGTAAAATGCACTTAATGTGTGTGTATTGATAGCGCCTTATTTTAGGTATATCTGCTAGAGTCAGTTACATCGCTGGAGGCTTCTGCTAACTAAAAAGTTACATGTTCCTCTTTCCAATGCCTTCCATCACTAACCAAGTACTCATTTACTTCTCTCCGGCTGGCCCATGCTCTTTTGTATAAGCATGCCAGCTGCGACTCAAATCTTAAGGCCAAACGTTTAATCTGGGTTTGCATGGCTAAGACAACTTAACGCCTCAGTCATTCATCAAGCCAGCAATAGCTCCAAGCACAGCATTAGCCTTAGACGTAGTTCCTGACTTAGCATTTGCACCCACTTACCAGCTCTTCGGTCCCTTTCCATATGCCACCTCTCTACTTTAATGCTGAGAAATTTACCCACATCATCTTATTCTTCTGTTAAAAAGTTCTTACATGCTGACTATTTGGCTGGTGGCCTCTTCAGGATCCAAATCACTGATACATGGATCTCCAATCTACGGTAGAAACTTTACATGCTTTGAGCATACCGATAGTGAAGGAAAGAAATCAGATGCCTTCGGACAGGAGTAAATCGTCAAAAAGAAGAATTATGCCTTAGGACTATGACTCATGGATCATACAGTGAATTTATTAACTAGCATGTCATCTGGTGTTTTACGCATCCAAAACGTTTTGAGGATATCTCTCTATTTAAGGTATGGAAGTAGTATGTTGGTATTTCAACCGTTTCCCTGCCTGATTTGAGGAAGCACTTTTCGACTGCCAATTTCTATGACTATAGAACTGATCATTGAGTTGCACTAGCAACTAGTCGCTGGTAGAGGGGTAGCATCTATGTGATGACCCGCAGTAGCTACATTAGCGGACTTGATAAAGCATCACGGTGGAATAGTCCTAGGTAAATGCTTGATGGAAAACTTGATGCATTCCAAATTAAAGCATAGAATAAATGAAATGGAGAGATGGATGGGAGAGTGGTTTAAGCTACGTAACTCAGCTTTACACGCAAACATTCTTGTAGGATTTGAAGGCACTTTATAACCTCTTAGAATGTATCAAATAACTACCCACAACACCTTAGCACATTTGTAATTGCTGTGTTCCTTTAGCCCACTTAATCTTATTACGAATTAATGACAGACTCACAGCACTATACATGGCTTCATTAAATACGCCCTCCTTACTCATAAATCTCACTCTATTCGTCTGTGCAAATAGGGTCTTATTGAACCATTTTTCTGAGCAGAAGGCGGTAACTGACATCAACATATCATGGACGTTGAGCACAATAATTGACAGTAAATTTGAAGATGAAACTGACACGAACATCATAAATTAAGTAATGCTGTCTAGTCCCTCTTCCGGATCAACTAATGGTAGGGAATACGGCAACCGTACGATTACGTGCAAATGGCTACTACCGGCCTTCACTATGTAGATGGGCAGCATGAGTTCAGCCACTTAAAGAATTAAATTCCTTTTTTCTTTTTATTAGGCTTGTCAGCATTCGCTGCAAATGTCTCATCATTCTTCACTGCTTTATCCAAGTCACTGTTCTATAATACGAGATTGTAGAATACACAATCTATAGCAAGTGGTGAGTAGCTACTTTGAGATTACTTGAAGGGCCTTGTACATAAAGCACATTATGTAGGATATTTTATTTAAATGGTGTCAGAGGTGCCTGGCTGGGCCTCAGAAGTGAGGTTATCAAGTGCCATAATGCAGACTGCATTGAATGCAAGGGTAAAGTGTTGCTGCTTGCATTGTAGGACGGTGTTGTAAGACGGCGGAACCAGTGATACACGAAAGTTAGACAAAGTGTTTTGAAGAGTAAAATGGGTTTGAATTTGCATTTCAGATGCTGCAACAGCAGTATTTACCAGATTAAATATTGGTTTCTAGATTGTCAACTAGTAAAATAGTAACAATGGACAATCGCTTGTGGATCTCGGTCGTCAGTAGTATGCCATATGGGAACAGCGCTGCTAACTCATGGGATCAGTGGTGGAAGAGGGACTTTAAAACACTAAGCTCTTTTTGGAATCCGATTGATATCAGAGGTCCCTTCTAGAGACGTCAGCTGCCTGAGTCTGCCTGTTTTGAGGTAAAATAGTCATTATCTTTACAGGCCAGAAGGTTTAAGCCTGTTGGTGAGGACGTGGTAATGAAGAACTAGGAGAGAGGTGGAGCTGAAGGTGAAAATCTCTGTGTGCAGTTATGTGAATATTTGAAAGTCAGGTTATCATTTTTGTTTCTGATCAACTCTGGGCCGATGATGTGGTGTGCGTTATCGCGCTGAGGAAGGATTTAGGATTTGTCGTGTGCATGTAATGCAAGTAGTGGTACGCCAGTCGATTTTTACGGGTAGCGGAGCGTCTGTGTCACTTTGGGTAGTGAGAGCGCGTTGAACTTTCCACCAAATAAGGCACAAATTAATCCTTTGGACAAGTGCATATCAGGCACTGGTTCCGCAAAATTTGAGCCGTCTGCGTAATTCCGCTCATAATGCACTAGAAAACTAGAATAAGGCGATGAACTTTATACAAATCTGGCAGATCTTCCTACTCTAGCATAAAACAAGTTACAATGCTGCAGTTCCGTGCTTGCCTCCTTAGTTATCTAAAAATGTCGAGCTTGTAGCGCAGCATGTAGAATGCCATATGAGGCTAACTCAAGTATTTACGCCTTTACTTGATTCCACTCAGACACACAAGCCATCGTTTCTGACCATACCGTATTTATAAAAGCTGTTTAAAACAATCGCACATGACATCAACATTAGAAGTTATAAAACAAATAAATTCGAAGTAATAGTGAAGTCTATTAATTTTTTATTAAGCAATGATCTTCCTTCCAAAGCTTAAAATTACCGACAAAGCGATCATTTGATCATATAGTGCAAACCTAATGTTTGCCTATTCAATGATTCCTCACCTTTCATCCCACTGAAGGTGAAAATCTCTGTGTGCAGCTATGACTATTCAAAAGTCAAGTTATCATTTTTTGTCTCTGATCAACTCCAAGCTGTTGATACGGGCAGCAATATCGAGCTGAGGATGGATTTAGGATTTTTCGTGTGCATGCAATGCAAGTAGTGGTAGGTCAGTAGATTTTTACAGGCAGCGGAGCGTCTGTGTCACTTTGGGTAGTGAACGGAGCGTCTGTGTCACTTTGGGTAGTGAGAACGCACTGAGCTTTTCACCAAATAAGGCACAATTTATTTCCCTGGACAGGTGCATATCAAGCAGCAAACACTTTAGCAAAAACACACAATAGCTCCAAGCTATTCCAGTGTACTTTTATTCCATAAGGAGAAGATATTCCATAAGGAGAAGTTTTCAACGTTAAAAGAGAAAACTGACAGCAGTTAACTGAATTCTCCTGGGGAGGAGAAGCATTTGGCTCGCTTTAGACTGTGGCTAAGGAGAGCCAGTACTGCTAATCAACTTCAACACATGCTGCAGAATTTGGAGTAAGCATCACGAGGCAAGTTGGTCAGTGTTATCTCTACTTCCAGTAAAACAACCTAACCTTACCCTCCCAAATTAACTTAAAATGAAGGCTCCACTGCTAAAACATTCCAAGTGATACTTCGGCTTTGGACTCATGATCTATGACAAAGGGGTGAGAGGAAATGGAGCTGCAACAGCAGTATTTACCAGATTAAATATTGGTTTCTAGATTGTCAACTAGTAAAATAGTAACAATGGACAATCGCTTGTGGATCTCGGTCGTCAGTAGTATGCCAAGGATCTCGGTCGTCAGTAGTATGCCATATGGATACAGCGCTGCTAACTCATGGAATCAGTGGCGGAAGAGGGACTTTAAAACACTAAGCTCTTTTTGGAATCCGATTGATATCAGAGGTCCCTTCTAGAGACGTCAGCTGCCTGAGTCTGCCTGTTTTGAGGTAAAATAGTCATTATCTTTACAGGCCAGAAGGTTTAAGCCTGTTGGTGAGGACGTGGTAATGAAGAACTAGGAGAGAGGTGGAGCTGAAGGTGAAAATCTCTGTGTGCAGCTATGACTATTCAAAAGTCAAGTTATCATTTTTTGTCTCTGATCAACTCCAAGCTGTTGATACGGGCAGCAATATCGAGCTGAGGATGGATTTAGGATTTTTCGTGTGCATGCAATGCAAGTAGTGGTAGGTCAGTAGATTTTTACAGGCAGCGGAGCGTCTGTGTCACTTTGGGTAGTGAGAACGCACTGAGCTTTTCACCAAATAAGGCACAATTTATTTCCCTGGACAGGTGCATATCAAGCAGCAAACACTTTAGCAAAAACACACAATGGCTCCAAGCTATTCCAGTGTACTTTTATTCCATAAGGAGAAGTTTTCAACGTTAAAAGAGAAAACTGACAGCAGTTAACTGAATTCTCCTGGGGAGGAGAAGCATTTGGCTCGCTTTAGACTGTGGCTAAGGAGAGCCAGTACTGCTAATCAACTTCAACACATGCTGCAGAATTTGGAGTAAGCATCACGAGGCAAGTTGGTCAGTGTTATCTCTACTTCCAGTAAAACAACCTAACCTTACCCTCCCAAATTAACTTAAAATGAAGGCTCCACTGCTAAAACATTCCAAGTGATACTTCGGCTTTGGACTCATGATCTATGACAAAGGGGTGAGAGGAAATGGAGCGAAATAAGATTTATGCAATTAGTTCGATTTTGATGGGAGTTGGGTTACTCTCCAACACCACCACCCAAGAGACACGCGAGACTTATACTGGTTCATTTTTACAGAGTCAAAACTTATTAAATGTTAGCGAAAATAGCAGGAAACAGGTATTTTATTTGCAGGTAGGTAGTCACCGTACTCTCGCAGTTTTCGTTTTCTCTATAGACAATATCCGCTTTGGCCACAATTGCGTTGACAGATTTCAGCACGAGAAACGCCACAAGAGTTTACAGGCGTAAGTAAGGCACTAAACTGAAGATCTGTGCAATATCCCATTAGAAAGGATAGCAAAGATCGCACCTCTAAACGCATAGCGTCTCAGCTTTTCTTGACAGAATGAACAACTTACACATTGGCCACATCTACCTTTTCCGATTTGAAAACGAGGACTGCCCCAATATTTTGTAGGAGGGAACAAGATGCCGATTCTAGATTCTGGCTAATATTTCATTGATAAATATATAAACGAACAGAGCCTTATATCCTTGCTATCTTTGATTTCTTTGACAAAATTGAATCACTACAATTCGACAGTGCCTGAATCGCCTCATTGTGAAATGAGAAATGGTGCAAGCAGTTGCAGATGAGACCCTGCCACTAAGTCTCAATGATGATCAATTTTGAAACAAAATTGCAGATATTTGTGCTATCGCTGCTTCTTTGCCAAATTAAGTTCTTTGTATATTGGACGCACCAAAATTGTCAGCTCTTATAACGAGAATCGCCGCAAACAATTGTAGAAGGGAGTGGGACTCTGAGTTTCATTTCTAATCAATTTGCAATCACAAGGGCGAGAAAATAGTTTCGCTCTAAGTCCTTGCTGAAGGCATTCATAGGACGAAGCATGCATCTGACTTTCCAGTTGAACTAATTTTGGTCACAAATGAATGCGAATTTTTTAAGTGCATGCATTCGTGCATTTCCATTTTTGTGCCAACTTAGACGAGAACTGCCACAAGTGATTACTGAATGGAATAAGCTGCTTTGATATAATTCTGATCAATTCTGGGCCGAAGTAGACGGAATGGAGCGCAGCTCTAGGTGCTTGTGTTATTTCAGTTTCCTCTACCAAACTAGGCTTTTTGACTATCGAGCAAATCTATGGTTTTATTGTAGAACACGAGAAATTGCATAGGTACCAGCACTGGAAGAAAGAGCTTAGTGCGAAGCCGAGTACTTGCATGTAAAACCAAGCAAATGGATTGCGATTGTGTTTGTGCAGCCAGTCCTAGCTATGAAACGTCTTACGATTGAATCGCGCTTCACTAAAACGGGAATAAGCTAGCACTTGCTACTCAATCTTTCCTTTTTGGTGCCGTAACAAGTTGTAGATCGACGTAGAATAAACTTTGAACACTGCGCATCTAAGCTAAGATGCATTGTTTTACATGTTTAATGCCTCATGCTCACAGTGACCTAAGCCACCAGTCAAAACCAATAACATTCAGGCCTTTCCTATGGCGGTGGAATGCGGTACGCGGCTCGTTCGTGGTTCAACCCTTATCTCGATTTGGCTGGATGGCTTCCAGCCACAACCCCCAGGCAGTTAAGTGACTTAAGCTCACTAGTATTCTAAACGTAGTTTACACTTTAGGTATTGCGGCAACTCTATAGAATCTTAGAAATGAAGAGTAAGGTTGAAATGTCCATTAAATGACTACCGCTGATTTGTGCACAAATACTATGGTAGAAAACCACAAATGCAATTTATTCTTACTTATTTTATGTGTAAAGTGATCCCAAAGGCGAAATCTTGGTTCCGAAACGGTTGTTAAAGAGCCTATGAGTGATATTGTGCTGCATTCAGACGCGACACATTTTGTGAAATGCGTTTTCTCAAAGTCATTTCACGAATTAATTTCCAGTAGGTAGGGCAATTTTTGGAAACATGCGACCCATTTCTGACGTTGCAGTGTAGCAACAGACTTAACATGCCAACGAGACTAACGCAGTTACCGTTGATGACCTTGAAAATGGTGAGCTAAATCGTTAGCTAAAACACTTGTTTAGTTGATATAATTTGCGATATCCACTTGATTTCTGCCTTGAATAAGTCGAAATTTTTGCCCTTCTTTTGTTTTTAAATTTGTGTAGTAAGTTTTACTTGCCGTATATGTATATGCTCCTATTAAATGAAAAATTTTTATTTGCATTTTGTTACATTTTTACCATCAAATAGGATACAGCATTAATGTTCTCCCTCTACTCGTCTTAACTATCACATTTGAATCCAAAAATGGGTCACCTTAGCTCACTGTAGGTATGGCTCACATTATTCATCGTCTAACAATGCTATGCGGCAGTCTAGGCACTCCCTTACGCAAATCTTACTCGCGAATTGGTGCGATAGGAAAGCAATCTTGACCAAATTCTTTCTAAGCACTTGCTTGCATTTCAATAGCGTTTATTGATGACGAATGTTGTTGTGTTTTCCGTTGAAATCTAGAAATTGAATTCAGATATCCTATAAGGGTAGGCATACATCCAGTTAATTTATGCATGAAAAAACTTTTAGTAGGTTGATTAGGCTCCAAACACTTGCGTGAACAAGAAATGGCAGTGCGATACAGGCAGAAAGTAGGGTTGAAAGGACTTACCCCTTTCTTAGTAGATTAAGCAGACTCCATTCAACGCTTTCAACAGCTCTTGATGTTATACGAATGCCCGCTAAAGCTCAAGTAACTTAAAACCATTGGTTGAATGCTTTCAAAATGGCACCTAGCCAAATGGAGTCAAGCAATGAGATCTTGAAGTTAGCAAGCTCGAATGTAAAAAGACGCTTGCAAGTGGCTGAGCGAAACAGCAAATGAATTCACTGTAACTGAATTGCTTCTCAAATGATAAGGCGGGAAGTGCGGGCTGACATCAAAGTCTTCTCCACGCTCCATCTTATTACGCAGGCGGGGTCGAATGAGCTGTCCATAAACAAAGAGGAGGCATATGAGGGCAAGCAACCGTCGCGTCTCCAGTGATGTCAGTGTTTTCACAGTGCCTCTCATAATTACCATGCGTAGAATGTTTGGCAAGACGTTCAGAGCTCAAATGGCGCTTCCAGCTTAGCGGATGGATTGACTACGTTGTTGGTTACCTTTGTGCATGCTAGGTGGGCTGGAGAAATCAGTATGACTGAAAATGAAATTCACATCTGCCTGCAGATGCAGGAGGGCAAGAGGAGGTGTCAAGCCGGAATGAACCCTTGCCATATACGCCAGAATGTAAGGCGACGCCTAGCCACTCCCTAACCTCCATTAAAATCAAAGGTGATAGGAATTGTGCTCTTCTTACAATTAGCCTTTGTGCAGAACAGGAGAAAATAGCTACCCACATTGGCTGTCAAGAGTAAGTAATCACTCTATTGGATCACACTTTAGCCTCAACACAATACGGTGTTCTGAAGGCAATTGTAAAACAAATTCTTGTGCAAAGCACGTGGAAATGGAGACATTACTGTTGACGCTGGTCATTTAATGGCATGGTGTCTATCTGTTTCGATTTCTGAGGTCAGGTGACTTCATAGTAGGACCTTGGACATCAATAGAGGTAAATTTTAATATCAAGTGGCCTCAAGTAGTGTTGGTGAGGAAAGGACTAGCGCCGATGATAGAGGCGTTCTCGAGGTATATGCCAAATAATCATTTAATCTTAGTAGACTTCTTCCCCTCTCTCATTTAGTCAAGCAGATTATGGAACAGCGCATATTTTGGGGTCCGTACTTAATCGACAGATTCAGGCCTACCTCCTTTGACGATAAAAAACGCGCTTTGCCTAATTATTTGTGCTCTAGCTCTCCAGTTACTAGGAGCAGAGATAGAATCAGATGTGACGCGAGTAATCCTTCACTTCAGGACCCGCACACCACTTCGTTTACGTATTCATCCCTTCCTCGACTGATCCATTGTCTGCCTATCTATCTTTATAACTTCGTGAAGGCGCAGTAGTCAATTGGAACAGCATACGGTGGATATTCGGGACTGACCGTGATCAACATAGCCATAATGGCTACAGAAAGCAGTCGAATTGTAAAAGTTAATCTCTCTAACTTGCTACTGTAAAAGCCAAAAGAATATACTCTAGCCCTACAGGCGGAAAGAAGCTGGCGGAAGAAGGTACGTACAAAAACAGCAGGTTAAAACATTACCCAATCCAGGAGTGATGTTGATTACCAAAGCCGAGAAGGTTATTTGGACCCTAAAGTTGGCTAAACCGTCGCCATGCCACTTAAAACCTACGATTGAGCTATGGACTCACTGTTAATGCGTTTTTGTCTTATGCGACCCCTTAGCTGCCTCAAAAGTCTAAAAGCGAGGAAGAAACCGGAAACAGGAGCATAAGTGGTGAGAAGTGATTGAAACAGGTGGAGGGCGAAGGAGTTTTGACAAGTGAGCTAGAACAGCATTAACCAGTAGCATCCTTGCTATAAGTAAAACACATTTGCCTGGATTTGTGCCTTTCCGTTCTCTCATTTATCCGTATGATTTTTCGCAACTCAACTCACCCTGGGTCTTGCGGATTGGTCCAGATAGCAGACATATATCGACCACACAACAGGTGGTCTTATCGATTTTATCGATGCATGGACTGACGCAGTTGAGTCAGCAAGGAGACGGCCAATAAGAAGAACACGGACTACCTAAATGCAGGCAATCCATCCACCCACTCAATTACTAGACCCATCAAGGGTTCCAGGTTGCATACCTTCATGAATTTAGGATAATCGAACTCCAGTGAAGAAGGAAGTGTACAACAGCATTACACCATAGGTATTTTCTATGCAAAATTGCGCGATCAGGTCAAAAATAGCAAAAAGTTAAACGCCAACCTCCAAAGTTGTGCCTACGATTAGTGCCCACGCTACTAATGTGAACCCAAAACTAACCCTCTGTCAGCGGTTCGGTTAGGTCTGCAGACGATTTTATCCCATTGGAGAAAAGCAAGCACTCATTAAGTAAACCACTGCTTCTAAAGTAGTGCTTTTAAGTTCTAGCGACCGGATACAGTAATTTGTGATTGAAGTTGAAGCAGTAAAAGGCAACGTTGCACGTAAGGAGGTATCTCAAACACAAAGCTAAAAATCTTTACAACATTGCATTTTGAGCCAAAAGAGAACTGCGCACTCAATGGAAAATAATGCGAGAAGCAAGGAACTGGATACTGGATCTGTCGTCCACATCAAATGGGCTTCGACATTTGTGCTTGCATTTTGAAAATAATTTAGACTCTAAGCAACTACAAAGGATCAAATTATTGAATCGGGCTAGTAGAACAACGTTTAGTCAAAAGTTATGTAGCCTAAAACTCATAGGATTAGACTTGACATTCTTTCTTCAACCAAGGTTCTACACCACATTTTTACGTGTTCGACAAGCCTCTCGTGGTAATGAGATCATTTACATAAGCTATTAACCAATTTTACACTTGAGTTCTTTTAAACATTATCCAAAGGTAGGTAATGGCTAATCCTAGCACTGCAACAGGAGCCCGCCTGTTTGACAGGAATATTCATCGCGATACTCTTGCAGTTGCATTGTTTAGATAATTGCGCTACCTTAAGATGGTAGATCAAACGGGTCAATCTTGCTCAAATACCAGAAGACGCAATTATTATTCATCAATTTTATTGTTTTAAATGAAAACAACCTTCCGACTAACCATGATTTTGTACCAAGAAACACGTAACAGCGTAACTTAAAAATTTTTCCGTCCGAAATTGCGAAAACCATTTTTTATGTTTAAGGGCAATCTTAAAGAAGGTCAAATTCAGGGAAATGACACACTTGCATGGCTGGAACAGCCACCTTATTGTCCAAGTAAACCAACTCAAGGACATGCACTGGAACCGGACAACCTTATTCAGCCTTCTAAGCCGTGGCTGCATCCGTGCCTTCTGTCGTAAAACTGTCCAAGCTGCAACGGTGAATACTTTCAATGGAGGACAACTTTGCTGTTGCTAAATGGCTGTTCACATGAATAATCAGGTCGAGAATGTGCGTATGTCTATGCAGAACATCATCAACTTCACCGATAAAAGAAGGCTAGTTTTCTATTGACTGGTGGTGTGTGTTTCAAGTACAGTTCTTACAGAGCTAACTAGGGTTATCCATGCTTCGATTTTCTGTCAAGAAGTAGTTAGCTGGACTTTTACCATAGCACCTTTCTTTGCGCATTATCTAGCCCCTCCTCAGCAGCTTTGCCTCGGAGCTGCTGGCAGTCTTGCTACCAGATTCTGAAGTGTATTGTCCTAGCTGCTGAATCAAAGTTTAGTAGCAGCTGCGTGGCAAAATCAGCATTAGATTTAGGTTACTGCCTCCATTTTGTAGACTGACAAATCTCCCATTCTGCGTTAATTTATTCCTGAGCTCAAACGAAGGTCTTTTCCTTCTTTGGTAGCATCTCGAGAAAGCTCTAAAAGTGGCTAACTTCACCAATTCCACAAGGCGATAACTGCCTAGCATAATTTAAGCAACAACTAGGTGGTGGATGTTCCAAGAATGCAAGGCTTAGAGAAACAGAGTTGCAATGGTTATGGTCAAAATACCTCCTTCATAAAAAATGGAGCTTGTAAACGTCGAGTAGTAAGTCAGGAGAGTAATCAGGTATGGGATAGCATCCTAGTGCCCTCTATCAGTTCGAAGTCTTATCAGTAGCTTAAATTTGCAGTCGTACGATCCTTTTGCGCTAGAAGTCTATGTTACAATGTCCACTAGGCGGATCCCCGTTAAGCCAAAGGTCAAAGGCTTTATTCTTACCAAATTAGGCTCAATGGTCAGTAAAGCTTTCTACAGTTACACAAATTAGTTTTACCCATCCAAAAGCTCGGACTACGTTGAGCTAAATTCCTAGCGGCGCGAAGAAGTGGTCCACATAACAAATAAGATCGATTAGGTTTTGTCTTTAGAAGGCAGAAAGGTTTTGTCAACTTGCATGTTGCTTAATTTGTTCACTATTAGCGCCTCTTCATCTGGCACAATTGGGGGTCCCGATTATTGCCTGTCATATTTGTTAGTGGTGACACATGATTTTTGAACTATTAGCACTTAAAGGCCGAATAATGGAATGTTGAGTGATACAGTACAAGCCCCTTCAACCTACCAATGAAAGTGAGAACTAATGAAAGCACCTGAGAATGGCCATCCTTAAGACTTTGCATTGTCAGATAAAGAAAAATGTTCAATTTGCAATGCCACAAATTTCGAAGGGTGAATACACCTTTAAGTTAGTGTTAATTCTTTACACCATTATCACGTTGCCTTATTTTTTGGGGTTTCTTGGAGTCTGGAACACATCTCACAAATAGTCTCTATCTGCTTTGAAACATTTTGTCATTTTGATGTGTTGCATTTTTAAGTTTTCCTGTCTTTACTATTCGCTTTCTTGATTTAGCCCTTTGAATAGCTTAACTTTTCGGTGCATGGAAACTACTTTGTTGCCGAAATGGGGCACTCGCCATAATCGAAGGGGAAGAAAGGCAGACACTTTATTAAAACAAGGCCAGCTGAATCAGTAGGTGGATGGGTGGAGGTCATGAATAAAACGAATAGATAAACAATTTAACAAAGCATTTGAGTAGATGCATATGAACGAAAAATTAGAGTCAAATTGGCCTGTGTGAACAACTGGGAAGTAAGGTGGATGAATGAACAACCACGCATCTACTCAGACACAAGCAGTAAAATAATTGCACCAACTTATCCGTTTCTGTGGAGCACAAATTTGACAGACTGTCTGGATGGAAATAAGGATCAAGCATGTAAGAGATAAATAAGACTAGAGTTACCAAAGTGGAAACTGGAATTGGTCTGCTTACCTCCACTTTTGAAGGGATAAACGGAGGCAGCGTAGATTGAACTGAAAGAAATGGTATAGGGCAAATCGAGGTGGTAAGGAGAACGATGAGAATTTGAAATGTAACCCCTATGACACGTCACTGTAGGGTAAGATGAGCCAAGCTAGCCTTAGCTGAAGCGAGATGTGGTCATGGATAAGGTATGGTCCAGTCTGGTCTAGCCTAGTGTAGTCTATTCTAGTTAGGCGTAGCATAGCAAATTGCACAATTGTGGTGCGAATCAGCATCCATACTGCCAATAAATTCTGTAAATGCATATAGAGAAGACATAAAGTTGCTTAGAACGAAATTGTTGCAGCATTGTGTGTGAAAGCTACAGGTCTAATTATGTGGATTCCAGATGAATGTACCCAACTCAGCTGAAAATAGTTGTGCTGGCTGGACCTCTTTGGTGGAGCAGAAGTAACGTAGATATTCAACTGCAGAGAGTTAGGTGGCGCGGCGGAAGTGGAGTGGCGATGAATGGTATAGAACAGGGAAAGGAGAGAAAATACCAAAGTAGGTTGTCAACAATTGCTGTGATGGTTTATTTAAGGAAAGCTGGTGCTGCAATGCTACGTCTGTCTGTTGTTCTGCCTTTATTTGTCCATCTGGTCATTTACTCACTCACTTACCCACTTAGGCAGGCAACCGTACGAGGCGTTAAAGAACCACTTTTGATGGCGAAAAAGATTATGTTTGATCTAATGATTCCTCAAGAAAGAGCGTTCATAGTTTTTTCGTAAATGAGGCATTAAAATAAAGAAAATGAGGTGAGAAACGAGAAAAATGAGAAAGCCAGGAAAGGTGGCATAATGACTTACCTCGAACCTCTATATTTTCTAATTGTTCTTTTCGCTTTGGTACATCAACGTCTTTATTGGGAAGGCGGAATGAGGGGTTGAATAAGTAAAGCATGAGGAAAAGACCGAAGGTAAGGAGCGAATGAAGCAGAAAGGAGGCGTTGACAATGAACCGAGTAGGTTGAACAAAGACAGCAAGAAGGACCACGGTGAGCGCTAAGAGATGTTGGGACGCGTAGTTGGACATGCCTGGCCCTTAGTGGTGTGACTGCCTTCTTCACTGCTTGCATGCTCGGATATCATTTGGTAGCACGACAAGATGCGGAATAGTCTTATGACAACATTCCCTGCAGGTGGTCGTATGATATCGAAAGTCATCTGCTTGTATGATTGCACACTCTAGCTAGGTCCTGTGCATCATGTCGCAATGGGATAAGGAGGAGAAACAGAACAATATTTGAAAGTCAACTTCAACAAAGAAGTGTCTGCTATAGTAATGACACCGCTTATCAGTCAACACAACCACTTTTACACTTCATGGACAATGCTTTGAGGTTTTAAATTCTACACGAATTAGGTTGCATTAAGGGCATGTCAAAACTTCATAGAATTTCACTGCTTTTGCCTATAGTGGGAAAGTTTTTAAGACTTGCATTAAAAATTGCAACAATATGTGGAGTTTTGCGGGTGCTCTATGCATTTTAAGTTTGATGTCTAACGCAAGAGCACTTTCGTACTTTGGTGTACTATAATACAAAGTAGGTGGAGTCTGGAGTCACAATGCAGCACAAGGAATGTTGTACATTTGTGTCAAAATAATCGCGTTTGATTTGAATTTCATGAGCTAGTTATGTGCATTCAACACATTTTAACATCCTTTTGTAGGAGTTAAGTCCAAGATTCCAGCAGCCTTAGCATCAATTTATTCATTAGTGCTCCAGGTAATCAATTCATCTTTGAAAGCACTGATAACGCAAGCATTGAATTCCTTACTTCCAAGAAAATGGACAGAATTGCTGCTGGCAATGAACTTATAGAATGCCATTGTATATGGTTGATGCTAAATCCGTTTAATGTCAATTTTTTGTGCTGAGTCAATGCTAACATCCTTTAAGTAAAATGCACTTAATGTGTGCGTATTGATAGCGCCTTATTTTAGGTTTATCTACCAGAGTCAGTTACAGCGCTGGAGGCTTCTGCAATTTACAAAACTACGCGTTCGGCTTTCCAATGCCCTCCATCACTAACAGCACTTTGCGAGAATAACTGAAAACAGAGTACTTGCTTGCTTCCCTTCGGTTAGCCCATGCTCTTTTGTATAAGCATGCCAACTGTGACCCAAATCCCAAGGCTAAACGTTTAATCTGGGTTTGCATGGTTAAGACAACTTAACGCCCCAGTCATTCATCAAGCCAACAATAGCTCCAAGCACAGCATTAGCCTTAGACGTAGTGTCTGACTTAGCATTTGCACCCACTTGCCAGCTCTTCGGTCCCTTTCCATATGCCACCTCTCTACTTTAATGCTGAGAAATTTACCCACATCATCTTATTCTTCTATTAAAAAGACCTTACATGCTGACTATTTGGCTGGTGGCCTCTTCGGGATTCAAATCACTGGTACATGGATTTCCAATCTACGGTGAAAACGTTGCATGCTTTGAACATACCGATAGTGAAGAAAAGAAATCGGATGTCTTTGGACAGGAGTGGGTCGTAAAAAGTAAGAATTATGCTTTAAGACTATGATTCATGGATTGCACAGTGAAGTTATTAACTAGCATGCCATCCAGTGTTTTACGCATCCAAAACGGTTTGAGGACATCTCTCTATTTAAAATATCAAAGTAGTATGTCGGCATTTTGATCGTTCCCTTGTCTGACTCAAGGAAGCACTTTCCGACTGCCAATTTTACGACGCTAGAACTTATCGTTGGGTTGTACTAGCAACTAGTCACTGGTAGAGGGATAGCATCTATGTGATGACCCGCAGTAGCTACATTAGCTGACTTGATAAAGCATCATGGTGGAATAGTCCTAGGTAAATGCTTGATGGAAAACTTGATGCATTCCAAATCAAAGCATAGAATAAGTGAAATGGAGATATGGATGGGTGAGTGGTTTAAGCTACGTAACTCAGCTTTACACGTAAATATTCTCGTAGGATTTGAAGGCATTTATAACCTTTTAGAATGTATCAAATAACTGCCCACAACACCTTGGCACATTTGTAAGTGCTGTGTTCCTTTAGCCCACTTAACCTTATTACGAATTAATGACAGACTCACGGCACTATATACGGCTTCATTAAATACGCCCTCCTTACTCATAAATCTCACTCTATTCGTCTGTGCAAATGGGGTAATATTTAACCATTTTTCTGAGCAGAAGGCTGTAACTGACATCAACAAGGCATGATCGAAGATACGTATCATGGGTGTTGGGCGCAATTATTGGCAGTAAATTTGAAGATGAAACTGACACGAACACCATGAACCAAGTAATACTGTCTAGCCCCTCTTCCGAATTAACTAATAGTAGGAAATACGGCAACCGTACGACTACGTGCAAATGGCTACTACTTGCCTTTACTATGTAGATGGGCAGTATGAGTTTAGCCACTTAAAGAATTAACCTCCCTTTTTCTCTTCATTAGGCTTGTCAGCATTTACTGCAAACATCTCATCGTTCTTCACTGCTTCATCCAAGTCACTGTTCTATAATACGAACTTGTAGAATACACAATCTATAGCAAGTGGTGAGTAGCTACTTTGAGATTACTTGAAAGGCCCTGTACATAAAGCACATTATATGGGATATTTTACTTAAACGATATCAAAGGCGCTTGGCTGGGTCTCAGAAGTGAGGCTATCAAGTGCCATAATGCAGATTATATTGAATGCAAAGGTAAAGCGTTGCTGTTTGCATTGTAGGACGGTGTTGTAAGATGGCGAAACCAGTGATACACGAAAGATAGACAAAGTGTTTTGAGGAGGAAAATGGGTTTGAATTTGCATTTCGGATGCTGCAACAGCAGTGTTTCCCAGATTAAATACTATTTTCTTAATTTTCATCCAGTAAAACAGTAACGATGGTCATCAGTTGTGGATCTCGGTCGTCAGTATCATGCCATATGGGAACAGCGCTGCTAACTTATGGGATTAGTGGTGGAAGAGGGAATTTAAAACACTAAGCTCTTTTTGGAAACCAATTGATGTCAGAGGTCCCTTTTAGGGACATCAGTTGCCTGAGTCTGCCTGTTTTGAGGTAAAATAGTCATTATCTTCACAGGCCAGAAGGTTGAAGCCTGTTGGTGAGGACGTAGTAAAGAAGAACTAGGAGGGAGGTGGAGCTGAAGGTGAAAATCTCTGTGTGCAGCTATGTGATTATTTAAAAGTCAAGTTATCATTTTTTGTTTCTGATCACCACTGAGCTGATGATATGGTGTACGTTATCGAGCTGAGGAAGGATTTAGGATTTGTCGTGTGCGTGCAATGCAAGTAGTGGTACGTCAGTAGATTTTTACGGGTAGCGGAGCGTCTGTGTCACTTTGGGTAGTGAGAGTGCACTCAGCTTTCCTCCAAATAAAACACCAATTAATCCTTCAGACAAGTGCATATAAAGCAACAAGCACTTTAGCAAAAACACAATAGCTCCAAGCTGTTCCAGTGTACTCTTATTCCATAAGAAGAAGATTTCAACGTTAAAGGAGAAAACTGATAGTAGTTAATTAAATTCTCCTAGGTAGGAGAAGCATTTGACTCGCTTAAGGCTGTGGCTAAAGAGAGTCAGTACTGCTAGTCAACTTTAACACATGCTGCAGAATTTGGAGTAAGCATTACGAGGCAGAATGGTCAACGTTATCTCCACTTTCAGTAAAACAACTTAACCCTACCCCCCAAATTAACTTAAAATGAAGACTCCACTGCTAAAATATTCCAAGTAATACTTCGGCTTTGGACTCCTGATCTATGACAAAGGGGTGAGAGGAAATGGAGCGAAATAAGATTTATGCAATTCGTTAGATTTTGATAGGAGTTGGGTTACTCTTCACCACTACCCAAGAGACACGCGAGACTTATGCTGATTCATTTTTTCCAGGGTCAAAATTTATTAAATGTTGGCAAAAATAGCAGGAAACAGGTGTTTCATTTGCAGGTAGGTGGTCAGAATGCAGCTTCACTATGTGGCAACTTGAAAATTTGCGTTCCCTTGCACACAATTGAATATCGCAAATGAGATGTGTCTCTTAACCTCCCAAATTACACATTTCATGGTATGAACAAACAAATTCTAAAGCAGCATTAGATGGATAAAGAGGTGACGCAGCTCTAAAGACAATGAATGGAGACGGCGGGGGACAGTCAGGTGCCATTAGAGCTCGCATCACTGTATGACCCCACATCGTCACTGAAGCAGTATTTTTACTCGTCTCAAGACTCCTGTTGAGGTACACCGGAAGCGAGACCGTTAACTTGGCCCGAGCATCATGACCAAGGCATCTTCCACCTTCCTTAGCATTCTGGCACACCTCTTGTTTTTTTTCAAATGAAGCATGTCAGAACTAAAAACTGACATATTGTGGCTCAAAAAGCAAGTCGCCGCTTTCATTTGGCATAATTATTCACAATTGTTTGCCACTGTTCCAAGGCGATCAGAGGAAAACGTCAAAGTTAGCTTTTTCGAAATGGCTACGCACATAGACATCTTCAATCGGACAACAGTGATGACGGGTTTAAGGCTACTCAAATCTGGGTGTGTAGCCTTGTACATGTGCCTCTCTCACCACTGGGCTTCCTAAATGAATGCTTTTAGCTTTCGCAACATGGCAAAAACATAGTAATGCTTGCAATTGCTCCACTTCCTCGTCACTGAGGCATATAAGGGATGCATCAACATGGTTTTAACATTAAAAAGACGTTGTGACGAAAGTTTTAACCATGGCATTGTTATTAATGGCATTCAAGTGGATCGCAAGGCAATTTTGTTCTAAAAAACGAAGGGAGAAACAAATGAAAGCCTGAGAAAGAAAGCATACAGCAAGCACTCCTCTGCAAAATAATTGCTTTGTGCTAAGTTGTGATTGAGTTCGTTAATGAAATTCATCTATTCACTAAGGCATAAACTTCAACCAAAATATCAGCAAAGTGCGCGGAATTCGTTTAGAAGAGAAAATAAAAAACAGACTTGCTTACTGGACTCAGCAGTATAGACTTCAATAAATAAGAGCTTTTTCAAGAGTAAATTTTTCCTTTTTCATTACCACGTACATTACGATCCCTTAGTTTATGGCTGGTGGGTGCCGCGTAGTCCTCTTGATCATCACTCGTTCGAACATCACTGGTAGTTAAACTGATTGGCGACGTCTTTCGCATTTATTGTTGAAGTGGGTTATTTTGCCCAGTGTTTTGGCATTGGTTGACTGGTCGGTTGGCTTTTACTTAAGCTATCGTGTTCTGATGACTTACACGGCAGGTTGACCAGGCCAGGGGAGCGCTGAAGGCGGCGCAGGGGAAGTAGAGGACACTATGTAGTGTTTCGGCTGTTTATTTGCTCATCTACTCAGGTGTCCTGCCATCTTACGTCAGCCAGGTCATTGGCATGCGAAAGACACGTATATTCTGCCCCAGCACTGAGGCACTGTTCGCCACAGCTCTGTTCTTTGACCATTTGGCATTAGGAAACTCACAGGGGAATGCTCTGCTTTTGCTGGAACGGGTGTCAGTTTGTCAGCACGATAATGAGTGGGATGGCCACCTAAAACTCTAATTTTTATTCTTAGCAAGGATCAAACTTGGAGCAGTGTTGCAAATGTTTATATTTTGAATGCAAAGTGTATTCTTTTGATCTGTAATAAATTTCCCTTTTATCTTAAGTCTGAATGTAATTGCGAAATCGCTATGGCATCATCATTGCCAAGCGTCGGGTGTTTCATGTGGCGTAGTGCAAACAACTTTTAACAATACTAGATTATAGGGGACTTGATAGAGTGCCAACAGGAATTGCACTTACTAGGAGTAGTGTGAAGACGGATTCAGTACCCCTTACAACAACACTGGGATAAGTAAGACGATCAAAGTGGCCTTTAATGCAGATGTAGAAATAAAGGTGTCTAAAATCCAACCTGCTAGACATCAACGTCAATAAGAAGTGTCAACAAGACAGAGTAATGTAGACAAAGTGGCTCATAAGGGTGCTTAGTTTTGGATTATTAGTAATGGTCCATTCAGTCGGCACTAACAGGAATTCTGTTATGTAATGCATCCATCCCAACCGGATGGTGGTTTGGTTTTGGAAGTCGTAAATAAATGTAGATATCACCCTAGGCTATCAGATTGAAGCATCACTTGCTCTGTTAACTGGTAAATCAAATTCATGTGGAGTTAGTTAAACGGCTCAAGCACAATTAGAAGCTGTATATGTAATGGTACCATTGTATCCTGCAATAGAGTCGGCGTCAACGGCCGTGTCGAGCATATGGGACCCGACGCTAGTGCAAATGTAGTAGGTATAAACGAATCGCTGCAATGTACAGTGAAATTTAAACACAATCAGGGTAGGTATTTCAAAGTAAAAATACAATGACAAATGGTTTTAAGCTTTTACGGGTAAGACGCATGAGTAATTGTGCAGAAAAGTGACACAAATAACGCATTTGAGAAAGTAGTGAATAAATGCATTAGTAGACAAGGCTGGTGCAAAAGACATGGGGCGTTGATTAGATGAGCAATAAAGGCGAGAGTGAGTAGCGAATGGCAAGTTGTGTGGAAGGAAGGCTTAGTGGACATGAGAGGTGAGTGAGAGGATGGGCACAGGTGGATGAGTGGACAGGTGGGTGGGTGATTGCATAAAAATTGAATGAATGAAGTGACCGCTTATCAAGTGAAGGGTATGTTAAAGGGTGAGGAAAAACAAGGGAAGAAAAAAATTGCATGTAAAAGAGGAAGTAGGACTGAGAAGTTAGCGGAGAGAAGAAACATGGGTTAGGTGGTTGTCGCCTTGAATGAAGGAAGTAAAATGTGGGATAAAGGAAGCCATGAAGAGGAGTGAAGACAAAGGGAGAAGAACCTACTAAGAGGGGAGAGGAAGAGTAATTAAGAGGGTAGTGGGGAATGTTGTTTGAGAAAAGCTTAAAAAGAGACTCAATAAAGTGCAAAAAAGGAAAAATGCAAGAGCAATGGAGGGCACTGGTGGTGTGTTATGCATGAAGAAATGTACTGCCCTCGACTCGAGGGCGTTTGTTCCTCAAATTCTTATAAAATCTCATTGTCACAAGAATTGGCATTCTTAAGGTATTTGTCTCAAGTCAGATTAAGACGATGTTTTCTGCAAGCGATTTTAGAGCTAAACCAACCAATTAAATGATATGCATTTAGCATTCTACACACACACACACACACAAACCTACACTAGCCCTTAAGCGCAGCTAAATTGGACTCGCCTCTGCGTTCTAAGTGATACTACGCTAGGCTAGGCTATCAGCGCTTTTTGCAATCATTATCAGTAGTCTTATACACATACCATTGCTTAGGTGTAAAATAAAAGAAAATTGAATGGAGGTTTTTCAGTAAAGCTCCAATAGGCGATAAGACGGTAAATGCACAAAGAAGGCATCGTTTTTGAGAAGTATTTGCATTAGCTTTTGTTAAGACCACCGCAAATGCCTATAAATTCTTCACTTCATATCTGTTGCACTAGTTTAAAAATCTAAAGACGTTTAATCAGTAAAGGTTTTTCTCTACACCCCTAATAGCTCCATGGCCAGTTCTATAAATGTGTGGGGTGTATATCTGTTTGTGGTGTGATTGCTTGTCGTAGCATTGTCAAAGGCTCGTTGCACTGGGCTGTAGCAATGTAAATCTTAAGCATTTTTAGGTGATTATAGGGCCAATATTCAGTAAGAGAGGAACTACATCGTACTTGGGCAGGATCTCAATGCTTGACTTGCCTCGCGCAGATTCGAGGAGAAAATGTCGTAAAGATGTTTGCACGAGTTCTCACCTGCCTCAACGCTTGGGTGGATATTAGTATGCTAAGTCANCGAGTTCTCACCTGCCTCAACGCTTGGGTGGATATTAGTATGCTAAGTCATTCACACAACAATTAGAAGCTGTATATGTAATGGTACCATTGTATCCTGCAATAGAGTCGGCGTCAACGGCCGTGTCGAGCATATGGGACCCGACGCTAGTGCAAATGTAGTAGGTATAAACGAATCGCTGCAATGTACAGTGAAATTTAAACACAATCAGGGTAGGTATTTCAAAGTAAAAATACAATGACAAATGGTTTTAAGCTTTTACGGGTAAGACGCATGAGTAATTGTGCAGAAAAGTGACACAAATAACGCATTTGAGAAAGTGGTGAATAAATGCATTAGTAGACAAGGCTGGTGCAAAGGACATGGGGTGTTCATTAGATGAGCAATAAAGGCGAGAGTGAGTAGCGAATGGCAAGTTGTGTGGAAGGAAGGCTTAGTGGACATGAGAGGTGAGTGAGAGGATGGGCACAGGTGGATGAGTGGACAGGTGGGTGGGTGAGTGCATAAAAATTGAATGAATGAAGTGACCGCTTATCAAGTGAAGGGTATGTTAAAGGGTGAGGAAAAACAAGGGAAGAAAAAAATTGCATGTAAAAGAGGAAGTAGGACTGAGAAGTTAGCGGAGAGAAGAAACATGGGTTAGGTGGTTGTCGCCTTGAATGAAGGAAGTAAAATGTGGGATAAAGGAAGCCATGAAGAGGAGTGAAGACAAAGGGAGAAGAACCTACTAAGAGGGGAGAGGAAGAGTAATTAAGAGGGTAGTGGGGAATGTTGTTTGAGAAAAGCTTAAAAAGAGACTCAATAAAGTGCAAAAAAGGAAAAATGCAAGAGCAATGGAGGGCACTGGTGGTGTGTTATGCATGAAGAAATGTACTGCCCTCGACTCGAGGGCGTTTGTTCCTCAAATTCTTATAAAATCTCATTGTCACAAGAATTGGCATTCTTAAGGTATTTGTCTCAAGTCAGATTAAGACGATGTTTTCTGCAAGCGATTTTAGAGCTAAACCAACCAATTAAATGATATGCATTTAGCATTCTACACACACACACACACACAAACCTACACTAGCCCTTAAGCGCAGCTAAATTGGACTCGCCTCTGCGTTCTAAGTGATACTACGCTAGGCTAGGCTATCAGCGCTTTTTGCAATCATTATCAGTAGTCTTATACACATACCATTGCTTAGGTGTAAAATAAAAGAAAATTGAATGGAGGTTTTTCAGTAAAGCTCCAATAGGCGATAAGACGGTAAATGCACAAAGAAGGCATCGTTTTTGAGAAGTATTTGCATTAGCTTTTGTTAAGACCACCGCAAATGCCTATAAATTCTTCACTTCATATCTGTTGCACTAGTTTAAAAATCTAAAGACGTTTAATCAGTAAAGGTTTTTCTCTACACCCCTAATAGCTCCATGGCCAGTTCTATAAATGTGTGGGGTGTATATCTGTTTGTGGTGTGATTGCTTGTCGTAGCATTGTCAAAGGCTCGTTGCACTGGGCTGTAGCAATGTAAATCTTAAGCATTTTTAGGTGATTATAGGGCCAATATTCAGTAAGAGAGGAACTACATCGTACTTGGGCAGGATCTCAATGCTTGACTTGCCTCGCGCAGATTCGAGGAGAAAATGTCGTAAAGATGTTTGCACGAGTTCTCACCTGCCTCAACGCTTGGGTGGATATTAGTATGCTAAGTCATTCACACACCATTCACTAGCTAGATATCACTAAGAACATCACCTGAAAGAGCTGGATTCACATGAGCATTGTTGAAGATTGGTAGGCACGAATGTGGATCTCAAAGTACAATTAGCACAAGCATCACGCGGAATACTTGGAGACAAGACGACTGGCATGTAAGCGGACAACCTCGGCACACAAGTCAGTTCGAGAGAAAGCACTGACAGGCAACGAAATGCATTGTGGAAGTTGGCCATGTTGGCATCTGTGGAAGTGGGCACCGTGGGGTGAGTTCGTGAAGGGTTCACAATGTAGGCAGAAGTGGGCATGGTGACCTAAAACAAGCCTCACCAATGGTCACGGTGTGAGCAGCTGTGGGGATGGTCGCATCATTGGTGATAAACAGCGAACACGATCGACGCTTATAAAGGAGCCTTCGCATCCCGTGGAGATAAAGGAGCTGGTTGACGGTGTACATGTGAATGTACCGCCGCTTTGCGGTCAGGTAGACACACATTGGTTGCCTTGCCGATTTCGGCGATTCAAGATGCTTGACTTTTTCAAGCAAATGAGTGCATCGCATAGGTTTAGCTGAATGATGACTGCTGCCTAACTTTATCTTGACACATTTTGCACTCTATAATGACTAGATCCAACCATTTTGCCTTCATACATACTTCCTTATGCTGCGCCAGAAGCAAACTTCTCGGCTGTATCTCATAAGTACGAAGTACCCGAACGGGCACACCGTTTTCATATAAGAATAAGGCGCATGAAGATGGGGATTCACGTAATTTGAGGCTTAAAATTCGATGGATGTACAGACTCCTGCTAATGCGTGTGTCCATTTAGATTTGGCTAGCTAACCTGTGATGGCACGGCAAAGACGCTGCGCTACTTTTCATTCGTTTTGCTATGACCTTGATTAGAATAAAACCTCCTTAGCTTACTGCCAATTGTAGTTGTACTTTAGTGATTTGGGCTTTTTGATTATCTTGGCACTTCCTTTGCTCTTTTTGCACACTTTACAGCCTTTATTAAGATAATTGTTGCCTTAATGCTCTTACAACACTTGGTACGCTACCATTGATCATCTTCTGTTGAACTGAAAATCCCTCGCTTATTTATTGTTGGTTTCGTGTTTGTTTCGTAGGTATATGAGTTGCTCACCTTCCTCTAGTGTTTCCATCCCGTTACATTTGGATTCATTTACAACCGCAGAACATCACAGCGTCGCTTGCCTTAGCGCATGACAATTTTGGGAGACATTAAATCCTATTTAACTTCTGGTGACAACGGATTGCGTGTTGTTCTGTTACAGTGTATTTTGACCCGTGAGTCACAGCCGGTGCTGCTTATTGAAGCGATCCTGCACACAACATCAAGCAAATAAATTTGCACTTGGTTTATGTGGATGGTGCTCCACCACACATAGAAATTTTAAGGTAGTGAGTAGGCGGCATCGCATTTTTTACAATAATACAATACGATTCGGGACAAGCCTGCGTTTCACTGAATGCTTGGACGCTATTTCCATACAAAGTACAAATGTGACGATAGAAACATTGGTTAGTCGTCCTTTCCTTTGTTCGCATATGCAGAATTCTATGTGATCAAGAGGTTTTCGTGTAGCTTTCTACTTCGTTGGACTTTGCGTGGATGCTTGTAGTCATTCACTTGAACTCTTCATATAGCTGTGTTGAGCTGTCCAATGCCTGCGCAGCATGTTTTCACTAGCGATCAGAGAGTGTTACAGCAGCTTGGTTCGAAATGATGAGCATACTAAGGCCTTAGCCATGGTTG
>LWMK02000746.1:0-28983 GCA_001693075.2 Taenia saginata
TTCAGCTGGGAATTTCAAGCGTTCCATTTTTAAGTGCAATCATAAACACATTCAGCAAAATAAACTTGACGCTTTACAAATGAAATCTGCAAATATGAAGGGAAGAATGATATTTTGCCACCCTATTTTATGGAGTCGGATGCTACTACGCAAATTCAATGCCTCTAAGTACAGTCGCAAACACTATTCAAGACCAAAAAGAAAGTCTTCTTAAAGCCATCTCCTCTTTTTGATTCGTTCAGTGTGCAGCTGATACATCCTGATAGAATTGTTTAAGGCGACGCTCTACTTTGCCCACCGCCGCGCTCTCCACTCAACGAAAAAGTTCCTCAGGCTACTCGTAGATACTGCACAGTCGCTTATCTTTCGGTCAAGAAAATTCGCTTTCAACCAACTACNTCGGTCAAGAAAATTCGCTTTCCACCAACTACCGCGCAATGCGCGTGGACTCGCGACGGTGGTTGCCTGTCCACTGGAGTAGAAGCATTCAGTGAGGTGGAGGAATAGTTTTGTCAATTCTTGACTGCCAATGCCTCTAAGTACAGTCGCAAACACTATTCAAGACCAAAAAGAAAGTCTTCTTAAAGCCATCTCCTCTTTTTGATTCGTTCAGTGTGCAGCTGATACATCCTGATGGAATTGTTTAAGGCGACGCTCTACTTTGCCCACCGCCGCGCTCTCCACTCAACGAAAAAGTTCCTCAGGTTACTCGTAGATACTGCACAGTCGCTTATCTTTCGGTCAAGAAAATTCGCTTTCCACCAACTACCGCGCAATGCGCGTGGACTCGCGACGGTGGTTGCCTGTCCACTGGAGTAGAAGCATTCAGTGAGGTGGAGGAATAGTTTTGTCAATTCTTGACTGCCATTTAGCGTACAAACAAAATTGGAAGCATCTGGGACTATGAGGAGCGCGTGGATGGAAAACCTAATCGCACACAGTCGCAGAAGTAGAATGATTGCAAGTGGAGTCAGAAAGGAGCTGTTTCTAAAAGTCCTTTTGTGATGAGCTGTTTGATAGAAAACCATGAAGAAGTGTGCACAAATTTAACCTTGTCCGTTATGTGTATCGTCCTTAAGTTGAACAATGGAATGAGCTTCGGCTCTGCAGTGCATCGCATTAACACTAGTGTCCTCAGCATAAGCCCTCAGGGCTCCCTGACCAGTGATTGTTCACCAATCGGATTCATTTCCCGCTTCATAGGAGCGCTTTACTTCCTTCCGCATGCCAACAGTAAGGGTTTCGGTTAGTGGCCGATTTTAGATCTTTAAGGGCTTTGTGTATTTGATTGAGGCGTAACCACGTTTGAGTCTCGATTTGTCGTCGTTGATAGAGATACTAGAGGTCTAATGCAGTCCGCATGGTTATTCAGAAACTGACGTTGAAAGGAACTCCTTATCCCAGAGCGGATTTCAAGCACTTAGCAACAGAGGTAAACAAGTCTTTGTTGTGACCACTATTTCAACCGTTCGGGTCCTACTTATTTTGAATTAGTTTATACTTAATGCCAGGTAGTCAGGATTGCAAACCCCTGCTAGGTGCGAACATAGCTACTACCAAAATTGCAGCATCATCACTAAGAATTTCACAAAGAGCATCATTAATGAAGTTTTGCCATGACGAGACTGAATGGGCCATCGCTTAGAAAAAATGCACATATATGTACTACGACTACTGAAAGATTGGGATGATTAAACATGCATTTTTTAGTTTTGCTAACGTTCCTTAAGGCATTGGGTGCGATGGTCAACAAGGTGGCTAGTCAGTCGCATGACATGCAATGAGAACCACTTTTAAATTCAGTGTTCGAATGACCTCACCACTGTCGGCTTTAGTACGATGACTCACCTACCTGAGTTTTCTACCATTTGGTAAAGTTTATTCAGGCGAATTGGTCTTGTTTGTCGCCATTTCTTGGCAAATCGAGCACGCAAAACAGGTCACTGGTGAAATTTATGCTACGAACAAACAGCGGATCTGAAAATGTATGGATGTGCGCTGAAAATCCACATGGCCTTTCTTTAAGTTCAGCCTAATGGGAATGGAGCTTGGTTTCGTGCTCTTAAACAGGATTTTGAAGTGGTCCCGTGGTAAGTAAATTTCAGCGCAATAGTTAGATGTAGAAATTGACCTGGCTTTCTGATCCGTTCAGAGGTAGTTTTAAATTACTCCAAACAGAATCAGGAGCCTTAACACCTATACCGATATAATTTGCTCCCATTCATCAGCGTGTGTGGCATTCCGAGTCTTTCTTGAAGACAAATGAAGGCATAATACTTCAGCAAATTATATGCGCTTGGCAAACAGAAGGGAAATGGTGCTACCAGCATGGTCTAGAGACGTTAGTGAAATTGGTAGCCAAACAAACATAGCACACAGTGCATATTCATTAAACCTTTTGAGTTATGGCTAAGCAAATGGCTTTTGGGAACTTAATTTTCGTAGCGCAGTCTTGGCGAACGGTGTAAAATCCAGGTTATAAACTATGAAACACATAGACGCTTCTAGTAAAAATACTTTAAGGATAATTTGTGTGGTTCATTATACAGCGTTAAATTTTATGCGGAATAAAGTCGGAATATAAAACCATAACATTTTACCAAGTCAGTTACGATGTTGAACCCCAATGTATTTTTACAACCAATTATTCGCGCATTTGACTAAAGTAGCAACTATGATCAGGAAACAACTCCCGAATGTCTTAGGAGAACATAATTAATTAAATAACGGAATGTGTCCTCATGGCTTGCCTTTGATTACAAATTGGCATGTAAATGAATTGGGGACGGATATCAAATAATTAACACCAGTTGTGTTCGAATGGAATTAGAATGACAGTAGGCAGATCGCCTTTGACCACTTTAAATGCAAAAGTGATTTGCACAAATTCCTGCGATGCATTAGCAACGACTCACTCCTTTTACATCCAAGGAGTTTCTGTGGAACTCGCCCGCTCTTTGAAACAATTGTATGATCGGTACGAGAACGATTTAAAGAATTTCTCTTCGTTTCATCTTTTTCTCACTGAAGAAATCAGACTTTTTAGCATTTGACACTGAGTTTGTGACCTCCAGTTCCATTTCAGGTTGCGGTTTTGCAATCTAAATGTGATATGGACACCATAACTTGCAGGAGATTTATTTAAATTGAGCTTTGCCTCAATAAGCACATTGACTTGATTAGGAGCTCAGCTAAACCATCTCGTTAGGGATAGCATGCACCTCTATTATAAAATAAGAGCAATTATGTCCGGTTTTTCTCATTTTCAATCAATTCATTTGGAAAGGCGGTGGATTTTGTGTTGCTAATCATCATTCGCAAGCTGGTTGGGTTTTGAACTAGTTCCGCCGGTGATGGACCTTGTTAATGGAAAGTAGAATGTGCATAGACAATGTATACGAGCTTCAACTGCGAACCGTTTTTCAGCAAAGCATGTTCTTACTAAGTCCTTAAGAGTAGCACAGACTTTCCATGCGATTGATCCTGTCGTGGGCAGTAATGTGACAGGTAAAATGGCAAATTGTTTAGTGCTACCAGGCTCATCATCTTCACTTTATCGGCACAAATATTGTGGCAACTTAATTAATGAAAACCTGCCATGCAATATTTAAGAAAAGCAGTAAGGGNCCTTATCGCCACAAACATTGTGGCAACTTAATTAATGAAACCCTGCCATGCAATATTTAAGAAAAGCAGTAAGGGTAGGGGACAAAAATAAATTATCTCATGGAATACGCACATTGAAACTGTTAAGAACCACCCTTATCTAGTCAACACAAGAAGCNGAAAATGTTAAGAACCACCCTTATCCAGTCAACACAAGAAGCAATGCCAAAAGCGAGATTAGCTCTCAGGGTTGTTGAGCAGTGCTTTTATGCTAATCAAATAATTTTGCACTAGGCACGGGGACATTCATGGCAAACTTAAGGCTCATATCACTGTTGACATCAACCAGATCTCAGTATCTAGTAGCATCTGTTTTTGACAGACAGGGCCTCTCCATTCGAAGTCTCGATGTTAATAAACTTAACGAAGCACCGACCAAACCAGCAGGACAGAGCGATGCGGCGACAGAACACTTTGAATACACCAAAGCAATCCAGATATCTTAAAAACTGTTTGCTACCGCAAGAAACCGTGATTGACCTTGTGCCCAGATAAGGTCATTTAATTTATTTAATTTGCGTTCCATACATAAGGAAACGAAATTGGCGCTCCCGCACTGCTACTCATGCACTCATGCATGTAGGCCCAATTTATGAACAAAAAGTGTGCAAGTGTATGCAATGCGAACCAACTTTCAATGGATATTTTTGAATGCACTATTAAGGATCATTGATCTTGAGACTAGATAAAGAGGGTTAACGTCCCAAATTTCGGTACTTGATGACTCTTTTCGAGGATAAGACGGATTACAAATTTGTCTATTTGCTGTTCATCAGGTTATTTCTGACTTAATGCCTGAGTAGACAAGCTGAAGTGTCTGTCAATGTGTGGGGTCAAAGATGAGCAAGACCTTAGTCTTCTCTTTATTCTCTTTTGTGTGCACATACTTTTGTCAATGTGACAGTTTTATGTACTGAGAACCAACCTTAGTTAGCCACTTCCCTTATGTATTTTTCAGAAGGATGAATGGATTCGTATTGAGAGGATAAAAATTACCAAATTTAAACGAATCGCAGTCAATTCACTAATGACTTAGAGCTACCTTAAGGGAGATGTGAGTGGAGCGAAAGTTGATACCCGTGGCGTTATCCTGGTGGCCAGTAGCTGAATGTCGCCTAGACTTCACGGAAATACGTGTGGGCCAAAGCTTTGGGTCTAAGGGATCTAGTACCCTTTGACAATGTTCGCTCCCTATTAATGGCAGGCATTGTGGTGATTTGGTGATTTTGTGGGAAAACACGCGTGCGCAACTATTATCGAAATACCAAAATGCTTGCCCGTTTCCAAAATTTGCGTTTGAACTTATTTGGGTTGGCCACGAGGTTACCGTTTTATCGATATGAGTGTCTTCCTGTTTTCTTGATTTCGACAAACTCTAGAATCGAAGCTGTTAATGCTACGGGATCACCACAATGCTGTTCATAGCCAATTGATTGACACCACCGGTCTTTCGCGGCTTGCAGACTCTCAGCCCCAAATGAACTTCGGCAACAGTTCATCACCAAAGTGTCGCATCTTCATTGGTGCACCCAAATCTGTCAGTCATGTTACTGCAGTTGTAAAGGTCAAGAACTCAGTGACTTAAGTGCTTTAACCAAGAATTGCACTACAGATGTCCATCTGCCATTGCACCAGCAATATCTACAGAATAAACGTTCATCCAGAACAATGTGGTGCTCGAAAGGGATAGAAGAACGATGTTAAGTAGATTATTCAAGGTTTATTAAAACTAAAGCTAGGATAGAATCACTGCTTGAAGTGGCAATAAATTACGTGAATGCACAAAACCCATGGTCGNGTTTATTAAAACTAAAGCTAGGATAGAATCACTGCTTGAAGTGGCAATAAATTACGTGAATGCACAAAACCCATGGTCGATTTGCAAAGTGCGTTCTCTCATGTCATCAAATTTACCATTTTGTAGGGCATTTTACCGACCAGAGATGGCGCTTATAAGACTCTTACTAAAGACTACGTATTTTCGCAAGGGCTGCACTATTTACAAGCGAAGAATTGTATGTAATCGACAACAGCTTGTTTCCGCTGCGCATTGGAGGATATGGCAATAGTGATTCGGTAGACACAGAAGAACAGCCTGTCCACAGCGATCAGATGCTGACTATCTAAGCGATCAGGAAAATAACGGCAAGGACCGGTAATAAAGGATGAAGGTATTCCATAAGGCACGCCACTTCAGGGTAGTGAATACATTGCATGATTCAGGCTTTAATGTCAATGCAGACCTTTCCCTCCCACCACCGACTCCTTCACTTATGCTAGCCGTACTCGTGCTGACAAGCAGTGATGCTGACCATGTGACAAAGGATGAGAAGGGCTATAAAAGCTGTGTCGGACTCAGCGCTCAATGCATTTTAGCAATAAGGTTTGGCAGGCTTACCATAGAATAAGGGACACACCGTAACACTATTTGTGTCTGCCGGATTTAATCTGAGAAGAAGGATGTCAAAAAACTGTGTGTATTTCTATCCTTATTTTGCACTGCAAAACCGCTGCGTTGCGGTTTCACTTACCATCAAGCAACTGAATTATCCACCTTCTAACCAGACCAGCAAACATTTGAATTTCTTTCCCCACCGGGAACATTTCTACTATTTGGCACTATCTAAAGTGTCCAACCATTATAGAAAAGGTAAACAGCCTAACTTGTGTTTTTACACACTGCTTTTGAACCCTTGAATAGAGCGGAAAGACTGGGATGGCCATGCTTCAGCTGAAGGGTTTATATTTTACCCTCTTGACCTCCCATTTCAGCGAATTTTCGTCACCGTCGAACACCACAATATTCACGATGGCTCCTTAGAGCTATTGTGTGGAGAAATAGAGAACCGAGAAAATGAAATGCTACGCATCCGTGCGTTAGGAAGTGTTACTGAATATTAGTTGTTTAAGTTGGTCTTGCCAAGCTGGCATATTTTCATCTTGCAACCATTCCCTTTGATTAATGTTAGATAGAATGCTTTTGTGTCGCTTCTGTAACATTTTTGCGACTCTNAGTCACCGTCGAACACCACAATATTCACGATAGCTCCTTAGAGCTATTGTGTGGAGAAATAGAGAACCGAGAAAATGAAATGCTACGCATCCGTGCGTTAGGAAGTGTTACTGAATATTAGTTGTTTAAGTTGGTCTTGCCAAGCTGGCATATTTTCATCTTGCAACCATTCCCTTTGATTAATGTTAGATAGAATGCTTTTGTGTCGCTTCTGTAACATTTTTGCGACTCTTTTGCAGCATTGGCTTTCTAAACAAGAAAATGATTTGCTTCGATTTCTCTTTTACTCCCTCCGTCAGCTTGACGTGCTCAGGTTGCTGGTTAAGGGTGTCCAATGACAAAGCTCTAACCTGTGCCTTGGATGGCGCCTGTTTGTGCGTAGCGGTACAGTTTGTGCACCATCTGACGTACTAACCATTATTTTTCCATCCAACGTGGTTGTAACATCATACTGTCACAAAGTGCGAAATGTCTCGTGATGAATAGATGAGTTAAGCACTGAAGATCTCAAGACTACATTCACGGGTGTCGTATAAGGGCAGAAATATGTTACGAAACACACAGTTAGACATCTACGGAAAGGAAGAACAGGCACGACTGTATAGGTCAATCCCACATCTAGGAGTTCACCATTAGTTTTATGCGTCCCATGTCATGAAAGCCATCTTACCGACAACCCACTCCGTCCGTAATACGCAGCTGCGCACTCATGCAATCACCCTTCGTCAGGAAAAATGTGCCAAACCGAGCTACATTTTTATCAAATGCAGTAATAAATTCTGTATTTCAATTAAAAATGCCACTGCTAATAATGAACGCAGATATTTCCTATTTGGATTAGTGCTTGATTTGTGCCCTAAACGGTCGTAACTATGTAACATTGCTTTCTTAGCCTCACCTTTTAAAATGGTGTGCTGGTAACACACCTAAATATCGTGGCTGAGAAGCGCTAATTTCCCTGAAAAAAAGTTGCTGCCACTTTACAAAACTCTAAACTTCTGCATACCTTTAGCACATTTACCACCAAAGGATGCCACTGCCTAACCAGTCTGCTTTCTCCGAATATGTCTGGACAAAAGTGGTGTGGAAGAATTCTGGTACTGTTGCACTGTCTCACTTGACAGGGCTTTTGCATGGCAGCTTGCTATTAGCGCGCTTGAGCAAGCGACGGATGATTAAGGTGTATGCGTTCAGGATAACAGACGAGGTAGTGAATTGTTGAAGGTAAGAATGACCCGCTTCTTGTACTTCTGTAGCAACAAGCAGTCCGTCTAAGCCTTGCTCGCGTACTAACGCCCAACACTCTGGCCCCAAGTGTAATAAGACACTCAAGTCTCCCTACAGAGCGTTTGTTATGCACTGTTTTACTAGTTAATTTGGGAGAGTTGGTGCTGTGTCTTCAGTCCGCATGCCATGGATATGCTCAAATGATACCGATAATTTAAATGGTAGAGACTGGTGAATTTCTGCCCGGCGTCAAATATTTCTGCACATCGGCGTGGCTATTGCTTGCCGAAATATTTCGATTGCTGGGAAAATAATCCAAAGGACTCTGCCCAGCGGTCGTCTTGGCATCGTATTCTGGTATGTCGAGGAACTATACCCGAGGTTTTGCGGACATATGATTGGTGAAATCCCAAATAGGTCTATTGGCGATTTGACACAATTACCGAGCAGATGTGCTACCTCATTCGCAATAGATAGCCTGCGAATCGTCAGAACTCTTACAACGCACTGTCGACAGGGAGGGTATATTTTATGGTGCAGTGATCCTTTTCGTAGCATTTGATGGGTGGCAACTGAAAAATAGCAAAAATGGCAATCCTGCGGTTTTACAGTATTTGATTTGCACCGTGATGTCACTAGCGGGAAAAAACCTTCCAAATGATTTGTTACCATTCTATCAGCCCGAATGCGTAAAAAGTGCCTTACAGTTGGCACCTGCCCCATAAATTCAGTTTGATTACAGAGCGAAACTGGATGACCGCAGCCCCATACTTTGACTTCAAACTACAAAATCTTGCCTTACTTTGATTCCTTAATGGTGTTGTTTTTTGTCGGCAGCTGGATTTAATCGCCTATTCTTAATAGCTGGTTTTTGTATGATTTCCATCTTAGCCATGATAGGATTAAAAAAAATTTTTGTCGAAAGCTACTCCCCTTTCGTTAATCAAAAGAGAATGTCAAGCAGATGTGGATATCGTTTTAGCTCATTCACACCATTTGAGGGCAGCAGAAGTTACTTTTGCAATTGCATTACCAGAGCATTACTTCAAGAAGATTTCTGCAATTATTTGCTTTAGTCCTTTGTAATCTGTTTCGTAATGGACGCATTGACAATAGCCACCTATCTGTTTTGCAGCAGCAAAAAGCGAATCCGAGGCTGTTTTAAGTATTTTGAGGTCAGCATGCCATTTACCACGACAGGATTTCAAACAGTTGCCTTAGAGTCTAATTCGATTTCACATGCATTAAACACAGTCAGCTCTTCTTCAAACTACTGAGACGCAGCTGTTCTCGGCATTCTTACTTAGTTGAAAATGAAGCATACGCAATTGGCACCCTTCGGTTTGCTTAGACACCTACGCCTAACCACAAATGCACGCTAGTTTTCCTCTCTTTTGGTCTCATTGGCCTCGTCCACACCTTCCACGCATTCATTATGCTACCCTGCCATTTCCCGACTCAATCTTTCCTATCAGGCTCCATTTTGTCCCCTCTACTTCCTCTTCCACATTCCACCCGCCCACCCAGANATTATGCTACCCTGCCATTTCCCGACTCAATCTTTCCTATCAGGCTCCATTTTGTTTCCTCTACTTCCTCTTCCACATTCCACCCGCCCACCCAGACGCATGCACATACTACCAGCACTACTGCTTGCACTCATTACTCACTCACACCTACTACCGCAACAAATTATTGGACCACCTGCAGACGCCCTAATCTTCTCTCTGCCCCACCTCTACTGCTTATTCCCCCTCTCCGAACACTACCATTTTGACAAATTTTAATTTTACTTTCCCCTATCCTCGTGTTCATCGATTCATTCATTTGCCATCTTTTCTTTCCATACACCTTTCCCACCTCAGCACCGCCACCATCACAACTACAAGTGGGTTGTTAATAGACTTCCTGCTAACTCTATCATCACTCATGCAGAATTCTTTTTAATTATTTGACTTAATTTATTTAACCCTTTCTGTCCCCAAATAAATGTTTTTCTCTACCTTTCTCCTTTATTTCCTTCATTCTTGCCTTTATTTATTCACTCATTCATCTAACCAACTACTCTATTTGCCAATCCTTTACTCATTCCAGCAACGTCATTAAACACACGCAAACGACTCCGTCTTCGTTTTCACACACCTCCACCACCAGTAGCACTACCTACAACTTGCTAGTAGACCTACTGCCTCCCTTCTCACAACCACTTATAGACTGCCAGTAGACGTCATTCCCTTCTCTCTGTCCCACCTCTATTCCTCATACCTTCTCTATTCCTCTCTCCCTCATACGCTATAGATGCCCTACTAATTTTACTGCCTCTCTCACCACCACAAATGCACCAGTCTTTCCTTCATTCCTTTCATTCTTTCTTCCTTTTCCACATTTGTTGCATGCGCTTTTTATCATTTTGTAATTTAATCCCCATAGACGAGTTGCTAGCAGTAAAGCGGACACCTTTTCAAGGCCGGGCTCTTTCTCTCTCCCACTCAATCTCTAACTCTCTCAAACCTCCTCCACATTCATAATATTATACCAACTAAAAAAGCGAGCAAGATTAAAAATAGTATAAATGCTTTTCATTCCAACAATATCCAATTTCTCATTTCATCATCCTCACCGTCACATATATGTGACGCATATTTTTTAACTTTTGCTCCCTATCGCTACTACTTGCGCAAGCCCAGTAGACTTTTCTCTATTTGCGGTTTGAGTGCGCGCTTGGTTCCATTAGTTACTCTATCAGCTTGTCTACGAGCCTCAGGAATACAACCCCAATGATAGTAGTACCAATCATAGAAATACGTTAGATAGAGGAAATGGCTTCGAGTGTTTTGCGTTTGACAGTTGTACAAAGAGAAAAGTGGGAAATCGATCACCACATAGAGTCTAATGACTCCGTTTGTACACAGGTAGCAACTTCATCTGCCTGCAACTTATTAATGGAAACAATTAGCAATTAACTCCGCAGCTCTCTGCTACTGGGTGGGTAACCAGTATCTCATCATCCAGCACCCTTTTGAAGACACATTGCTTGCTAATTGATCTTCAGAATTTGTGAATGCGTATCACAAGAGGCTGACTGCCACTGATGGCAAAGGTGCTGCAACAAACTCGACAACTGACGATGGAGGCATTTTTGGGAAAGATTGGCGAAAAGACCGATAGAGAGATGGTATTGGGTGCATAAATTGGTGATTTGGTCAAATTACAGTTGTTGTAAACTGTTAAAGCACACTTTTGATGCGCAGATAGCGGCATAAAAGTCGGATGGTCACGCGTGTGCGACTCTGTTTGCGGATGTAATAGAGCCAAATTTTCCCGCTATCCATGTCTGCTATTCCCTCTTTTTGCAATCCTCATGGTACGCACATAAAGGAAGAATTAATCAAGCTAGCAATTCTGCTGAAAAATGCTAAAAAGTAAGTAAGCAAGCAGGCCTTTCCTTCATGATAATATCTTTGGATCATCTTGGGATGCTTAGAGGAACATACGATTGGATGTAGGTCCATTAATGTATTCTAGGTAAATTTTGATTTAGTGCTGGAAGTTTTGTCCTCATAGCTATTGGCATTCTAGTGAGTAGCACTAACATTGGCCAGATGGCTCGAGTGTCTATCTTTTGGGCGCTTTTGGACTTTGTAGCCAATGCACGAAAGGGCTCCTAATCTAGCAGTGAAGCTCCATGCCATCTTGGTCTTTGATTGCTTGTCACTTTAACCCTTTTTAATAAAAATAAATATATTATGTCAAAGAAAAGCATCTTGAATGATGTGGTGAAAGAAAGTGAGTTAGATATGTCTGCGACAATGCTTTAGTTTAAACACTACAGTCTTCAAAGCTCATTTATCAGGTGGACCTATCTAAAAGTAAATTGAGGTAAGAGAACGCGTGCAGTTTGATCACGATATTATTAGTTGCACTTTATAATACCACAACAAAACTGTAACCATTTCCACTAGGCCTGGTTCCCAGTGTAATTCTGCTTTAAACACTATTAGCAAGAGTCGATGCAAACCTGGAGCTTTTTCTGGCATTAAAGCGTTTTCATTGAAGCAATGGATAGGACCGTCTTTGAGTTCGCAACAAAGTTTGCCACGAGGAAGTCAAACACCAAATTAAGAGGATATCGAATGCTGGCGCATTTAATGTCTACATAATAATGAGCTGATTTTGGAGTCACTTCGACGAAGATGCGGAAAATGGGCTGTGGTAAATATTTTGGTTTGGCGTGATCAAAGCAGCTGATTCTAACTGAGATTTTTCTTCGCTCTCGTGCAACCACTTGCGCAGATCTGGTGTGCTTGAATATGGAGGAAAATCTTTTTCAGTGAGGCGTGCTCATCCTCAGAAACCATTGTCGATTCTTTGGTCGACACGCTAAATGTGGACCGCATTCCAATAGATTAAAATGTTATTTCCCAGTAGAAACTCTGTCGTTCAATTCATAATGGCGAGCGCACTTTCCTTTACCAGTTTCTTATTAAAGTGCTCATAAGTTGATGCGTGCCCCACCAATAGCCCATGGGTTTGCATCTGCAAGCATCACAAGGCTATTTCGTAATATTGAAGNACAGATCTGATCTGCTTGAATATGGAGGAAAATCTTTTTCAGTGAGGCGTGCTCATCCTCAGAAACCATTGTCGATTCTTTGGTCGACACGCTAAATGTGGACCGCATTCCAATAGATTAAAATGTTATTTCCCAGTAGAAACTCTGTCGTTCAATTCATAATGGCGAGCGCACTTTCCTTTACCAGTTTCTTATTAAAGTGCTCATAAGTTGATGTGTGCCCCACCAATAGCCCATGGGTTTGCATCTGCAAGCATCACAAGGCTATTTCGTAATATTGAAGATGTGATATGTATAAGGGTTGATGTCTTCTTTGAAATCCCTGTAGTAAAAAAAGGCAAATTAAAGTGCTAGCAGCCTTCATTATAATCCATTTGCTTTACATACTCTCCTGCTTCACAAAAAGAAGAGGTAAATACCTGTTAGCAAATTTGAGAATGGTGCGAGTTACCGGTAGCTCAGATAGTAACGTAAACTCTGTTGCACGTTAGGAATTTAAGCCATGCTCCACAACCCATTTGGTAATAGTATTGGGCCGACTGTTCTTTGTCTCGCGCTCACGCCTCCAAAGGGTAGCGTAGACCATGGCCACCACGTAGCAGTAATAAATGGGGTAATAATACCACCTTCTGGCGATTCCCTGTGTAGCTCTTAAATTTCCGACGGCTACACTGCAAACCCCTCTTATTTGTGCAGCTGAATGTACTATTTATATACTAACATCAATTTAGGAATAAAATAGCCTCAATTTAATTCGCTGATGCAAATATCACATCAATCATTCAATGACGACGAGAATTAATCCCCTTGATCTCTCTTTGGCTCTTATCACCATAGTCTTCTGCCTTCGCAGCGCCACGTAAGCCGGTATCTCTCCTTCATGGTACAATGTGGCTGGCGATCAAGTTCCACGGTCTTAAAGCCCACTCGCATATACATTTGTTGCACAATTTTGTCGGAACCAGCAAGTCGGCACTAGTTATTTGACTGCAACACCTGAGAAAAGTGAATTTGGAAGAACTACTTAACTGCCACCTGCAATGCATATCTCCTGCCCCTTCCACCCACAACTAATACGCCCTCATTAAGATAGAAGCCAAATTTGGCGACTAGCGGTGCTGCCACCAAAGTCCACGGCTATACTCTGGTAAACCGGTAACCTCAGCAAATGGCCTCTCCGTATCCAGTTATTAAGATTGCAGTAAGCGCCTATTTACTCCCAACATTGTCGCTAAGAGCTAGTAAAGTGACAAGTCTAGTTAAAGGAAAGTAGCAAGGCGGAGACTCACTCATAATTTTGCTGATTTCTGATTCTTCTCTATACGTTTTGCATAGCACAAATTATGAACGATCGGCGCTCTGAAGGAATAGTGCAGGTCGGCAATGGACAAGAAAGTGGATATTAAAGAATCAACTTAGCTGACTAATGCAATATTGGCGAAAAATGGCGTGAGTTGAAAAGGAGTGAGTCAGGCTTCAAAGGGTTACGAGGTAGGAAAATGAAATAGGAAGCGAAGGAGGGATTAGTTCTGGTTGTACTTAGACTAAAACAATTTGATTCGGTGCGGCGTGGTGTTGCATAGCATAGGATGCATTGGTGTAGAGGAGAGCAAGCAGTGAGGAGAGAAGAATGAGCCACTCATATCATATAATCTGAGACTTCTTTTGTGATATTACAATGCATTTTATCCGCCTATTTGCTTATTAATCCCTTTTTCGTCATTGCTCATGATTATGCTGCAAATGTGACCTGAGAACTTTTTTCAGATTGAGACAATGCCCATTATAATCACTTGGCTTAAAGGCTGCATAATTCAAGGCAGCCCATTTTTATTTTTAAATCCTCAGCTTGCTCTACTGCTAATAAATTTCGGTACATACTAGGCACGTTAATATGGTTTTCATTCAATGCGTTGAATAAACCAACCGATTAATTTGTTATGCGGCAAAATTTCTATGATTACGATGACTTCAAAGAAGCAATGCAGAGAGTGCCAGTGCATTAAAATCCATCAGATTCTGATTGATCTCTTCCAAAATGATGAAGGAAATTAGGTAATAAAAGAGGTCAGTTTTGCGCATTGCTTCCAAAAGGTTCTTTGCAATTTCCCAAAGTAAAGACAACTGTATCTACTGAAAATAATGCTCAGCTAAATTTTCTTAACTGCAACATAGTAAATTATCAAATTCTAACTGCTAAAAGAGTGACTTAAAAGATTTCTTGTGTGTTAAACATTTGAGCTGAGAATTATTTTGCCATACGGCGCTTGCACATAATGCACATTTGTGATGATAGCCAACGCATTAATTTACAACAAGGAAACAATCGAATAATTGACCTATTTCATTGCGCCTACTCTGAAAGCATTGAAATAAGGTTAAGCTTAAATTGCTTACAACCTCCTTTAATAATGCGTGTTCGCTTATTAGGAGCATACGTATAGGCGAGCATAATTGTTTGCCTCTCAACGCATCACGAATTGGCAGGTGTAAATCCTTTTGAGTACCAAAATTTGAACCACTCTAGCGCCATCTATAAATTTTATTCATTAGACTCGACTCCGATGATGACTCTATTTGTCTATAGGTAGGTTGTTTGAACAGATACGACGGAGGCATGCGCGTGCGTACGACAAGTAGCTGGACGTTAACGAGCTCCCAAAATGGGTGTATACAGTCTCTCATACTTATTAACTTGTTTAAACCTGGTTCTACAGTAAGCGTCGGGAAATCGAAGTGTGGTTGTACAAGATTTTGGCTAATCAGGAAAAGGTAATCATTGGCGTAGTGGTCTAGAATGTGCGAAACAGGCAATCATGCGAATTAACTACTTGCCTACTCGAAAATGAACATTTTTTAAAGTGCGGGGGTGTCAGCACCGCTACCACCGATTATGTCACATGTTTTGAAAGCGAATCCATAATTGGCACTAAGCATCACTTTCGTACCAAATCTTGAATGCCCTTTTGGGTGTTTGCCACTACTTGGCCTACCTAAAGCGGGAAGCTGAAAATATGCAAAGCAACCGGAAAACCTTCATGACTAACGACTTTGAATTGCCCACCCACCCTTCTGGGAGTCAAGTGTTTGGGTGTCAAGGTGACGAGAACTGCTTTGTCTCAGGTCATGAGGTCGAAGTATGTCTGCTGAAATCCAACTTTAGCATGCTCAATTAACATAGGAAAATGAATTATTAGCTTACGCTGATAGGGCCTTTGTTTCGAGACTGTCACTCTGTTACATCTTCATTTGCTCCAATCTATAATGGAGTCGTCTCGGATTTAAGTAGCAATGTGTACATGAAGGTGTGAAGGGTTGGCTGCCGGATGGTGTCACATCGCACCATCTTGGTAGTTATTTTACCATCAAGGGCGCTATGCCTCCGAATGACTAATCACCAAAGAGCTCGCTTGCGAATTCCGAAATCATTGTCAGCTGAGAGCAGAAGATGTCTCAATATTTAAGATGTGTTAAATAAACATCGTGGGTGCTTAGTGATTGGCGATTCAGGTGCTTTCATCTTGTCCTAATCGAAGTCGCAAAGAATTGAGGAAGAGCATGCTGCTTTCGGATCTCTTCCGTAGAGGTAGTTTAACCAAGACGGAATGAACAAAGGCAAAGAGTCCTGTTACCACATTCAACAGGAGTTAATATGGTTCCATTGCTCTCTGAGCCAAGTGACACGACACTGCAGTGGACCACGCGACACGCTACATGCTGCGCGTGCCACTGATCGATTCCACACATGCGATGGGAGAGAACTTGATCACATCAGTGCTAGACATGCCGTCAATCACGATCCTGAGGGCCATCATTTTTTGCACAACCCAGTTGGTCTTATCCGCTTTTTCTCCGCTACGTTTCGGCCTTTTGTTTTTGCACCATCCCTCCCCCTTCGTTCGAAGAAGGCCAATGTACCAAGGCAAAGCTTAAAGGTGCATCCTAAAAAGTTAAAGGTGATTCATGACATCATTTCCTCTACTTTCTTGTAAAAATTATTTGCTTTTTCCTATTTTCCTTCGTTTTTGTGTAACAGCCGAACACTAATTCGAATGATCGCGCTCCTAATTAGGTCTGATTAGAGAAATCTGTGTGCCAAATGTAACAGTATTTTTCAAATTCAGCAATTTTTCGTCGGTTTAACAGTAGTGACGCAAAAGTAGACATATGATTAAATGAACGTAGAGATGGTTCATTGGAGAATTTAGTGAAATAGAGAAAATATGACCGCATTGCGGGATGACACAAATCAAATCACAAACTCTGCACAGGTATTAGAAACCAATGTCACTTTGTTTTCTTGCATTCGCTCCTTCATCGATATCTGCCCCTCCCATTTCCTTTTCGTCGTCACCATCATCTTACTTCCTTAGCCCCTTTAGCTGAACAACTATTTTCTTCGCTTGCGCCGGAGAGATCGAGCCACCCTCGCTCTCCTCTCCAGTTGGAAGCAAGCATTTTCGAAGGCAATAAACAGAAACACTCTTCGACAACTTATGTTTGCAAGTTTCGTGATGATATTTGGGAGTGGGTCACGTACCTCTTTCTAGCACTTACATTTTGGTCATCTTCATGCATATCTATGACTCATATTGCAGGCACGAGATAAGCAGCAGACGTACATGATCAAACTCTATGCTTCTCATCACTTGCCTATTGTGGGTGAACTGTAGTAGGCTTAATAGGCCATATCTGGGCCAGCCCACATACTGGTATCTAATCTAGCGTGCGAACCTCATTCATCCTTTCGCATTCCAACATTCTAGCAATGCTTCATTTGCGTCTCACAGTTCATGAAAACAACTTAGTTGGCAATGATACTCCTGATTTTGTAACCAAGACATCAGCATCCATCGTAAACATTTAGGGACTCTTGGCACTTTGGGATCAAAGAATGAGATGCAATGCTCATGTGCCCTAGTCCCCTCTCAGATTCTACTCCAGCACCGCTACTGTAGTTGCCTCATTCACTCTTCAGTACTCCTACAGTTTGTTGAGGAAATGTCTTATGCAATACGTGACTGCGCCTCACCACACCTTGCTTACCTACCTTGCTTAAAGCTTCTCAGATGCACTATCATGCACTCACATTTTTACTGCCTTATAGTGAGACAGGATCAAGTTCTCCTTCTACCTCTGGTTTTTTTTACTCACCATGGAACTTACACCTCTTCTGTCTCCTTCTCCTTCCCACTTGGTCTTCAATGACGCCACTTTAGCAAGTTCCAATCATTATTCAACCTATTTCCTCTCTTGCCTATTATATGCTTGCACCTTTGTCATACTGCATTTATTTTTCAGCATTCGTGCTATCGCTAATGCTGGAAGTGAATCAGGCTGCACTACACTTTGCCGATGACCGTATCTTACTGCTCCCGGCACCGTTCTGTGCCAGCATCCATGTTCCCTATTTCTATTTACCACCTCAGCCCATCCCAGATCCCACCTATCAGGTTTTCCATCTCATTTTACCCTCGGAAATAAAGGTAGGCACATCATTTCATTATGAAGTAGTAATTAGTATTCTAGCTGGACTTTTACCTACCGCTTCGCCGATATCTATCTTTTGTCCTTTCAGTCGATCCTTATCCTTAGTCCGTTATGGAAAGGTGTAGACTGTGCACCTCTTCTCCAGTCGTTATTGCAAGCTCACTTTATAACATGAGCTCACACTTGCCTTAGAAGTAAAAGTAAAATAATTCATCATTATGCGGTTAGTTGAAGGAAAAACAATCATCTGATATGGTGCTACTGACTAAGGTGCTGGCAGAACGATTTATAATTAGCTGAATCAACATTTAGTTAAACAGTTTTGCATATCTGTTGTAAAGCTGACTGCTACTTCCTCATACTGACATTAGTGAGCATCATCTAGCTGTAAAGCCATCATGACTTTGTGAATTCGGTGCAAGAACTTTTGTTTTACGAGTGAGTTGGCATGCAGAGGAAAACAAGAAATACGAGTTCCCTCATTTAGGACCATGGGTAAACTTCAGTTTTTTTTCGACACGTGATGTGCCCGAGAAAGAGGTGCCCTAATAAGGTGGTGTTCTGTCCTCATGCGAATCCTAAGGAGTACGAGCAGTGGCACAACGCCAGTCAAAATCACGCTCTGAGTTACGTCTCAAGCCCGTTTTGCAGCAGCCTTTGATGATTTTCATATTAATCATTTCACCACTGATCCCTGTTTGAGTATCAGTTGTGACGCCTAAGTTGTGACGCCTAGTAAATATGGTCATTCGCCCGCCTTTGTAGGATTTTCAAAGCAAAGCAGCGGTTGTTTGAATTTGTTGCTCCAGAAATATTATTCACCTTCCACCTCCTACCTACTTGCTTTAAAATGTGCAAAANGTTTGAGTATCAGTTGTGACGCCTAGTAAATATGGTCATTCGCCCGCCTTTGTAGGATTTTCAAAGCAAAGCAGCGGTTGTTTGAATTTGTTGCTCCAGAAATATTATTCACCTTCCACCTCCTACCTACTTGCTTTAAAATGTGCAAAAATTGCTGCTTGGAAGGCATGTTGACTTTCCTATAGTGATGGCCGAGTACAAACGGAAGGTATAATGGATATAATTTGCCGGAGCAATCGAACTTGCATCAGTCCATTACACCTAGTTACTGATAAGGACCATGAGTTAGTTTCAAAATGGCATCGCTGTCATAGCTGAGGTAGTTGAGGTCCTTGACTGAAGAGTTTACGGCAAGAGGTTCATGATTGCTGCCAGTGAACAACATCTTGCCTGGATATTAACAGCAACAGTCTCGCAGTCCATCCGTGAATCAAGAGAGCTATTTACTTGCCGCCGAACAAAACACATACCTTACGCAAACACTTTACTACCCAAGAGAACTTTGCTGTGTAAGTTGCATAAATGCACTGTGACCATTGTATTAGTCGATTTTTCGTAGTGTATTCGCCATAGCAATTTTGGGTATTTAATTGGCAGACGAAGTGAAGAATAGGCCTTAGTTAATGTGCATAAAATCAGACCTTTTTCCGGTCAATAAGGGCTTGGCTACACCGCCTGTTAGTAATAGTAGCACGGCAAGGAAAATAAAAGAACGGAACTTTGGAGGTAGCAACTGAGTGGAGAGGTCAAAAGCCATTGCTGACGATGGGAAGAACAGTTGTACGCTGGAATAAGGCGACAAAATACGTGCTAGTATGAAGGCAAAGAAGGAAAAAGGGATACATAAGAGTTAACCAAGTTGAAGGAGAGCGAGGTGCCACTAAGACGAAAAAGCAAGTTGCACAACTAAAGGCTTCACGTGCTCAACAAAAGAGGGTCTGCGCAGAACTTTGAAGCCGGTGCATGTTTACTGACTATAGACACAAAAATGCTCAATTATAGGACAAGATACCCGAATGCATTCGAACCGAACTCAAAAAGAGCAAAGGAGGATTGGTTTCAATGAGGCGGAAGTAGATTTCGCCCTCCCGTGTTTTACTTAATGGATATCCAATGCATTTTGCTTTTATTGGCTACATCTAACAACCCAACAATTATTTTTAAACTGTTTGCTGCTAAATATACGTAGGTAGTAGTAAAAAGTTAACGGCATTTGGAAATACGGTTGTAGACTTTAGGGTATGTTTAAAATAAAATTAGTTTATTTCAGCTTTAATGAGATGGTCGTCATGCTTAGCATTGTTTTGGGCCTGACTATCCAACTCAGGAACTAAGGTTGACCATTCTTCCCGTTCGCCAAAATTCTAGTCCATTTTCCAAAAATTGCGACTCAAAACCGAAAGCTCGAAACGATTATAAATGTCAATTTGCTATTAAAATATCCGTTAGTACTGAGCCACATCCTCCGACTAATCAAGGCTGGTTTGCATGGGTTAAATGTTTCCTTTTACAAGCGCTCGTATAAAGCTATGCTGTTTAAATCCTATTCCGGCTAACTCCTTTGCGTTTTTCAAAGCCTCGCTTGTCCATGCGTTATGCGGTGCACAAAACCATGATCAAAACTGGTGGTTTTTAACATACCTAGATTGACGGCTTGCCCGGTTTAATAGAATAATCTAAACAGTGAGTAAGCATTTATTCCGCACTCCTTAATTCACTTGCGTGCGTAAGTTTAACATTATCACATCTGGCATCCAGCGTGAATCACATGGAAGGGGAAACCCATGTTTGGTCCCTTCGAGTGTGCTATTCTAAAAGGGAATCAAATTCCTTTTATTAAGCCATTTCCTTATAATATACACAGCCATAATATTAGGTGAGTAGGCAATTGAATCGGTTTAGGAGCAGATGGAAGAAAGAAGGAAAGAAACGAAGAGCGCTGCACCACAGCTTCATGCCTGCGACTTCTTATCTCTTCGCCTCAGTCTCAATCATTCTCTTGACTCATTCAGCTAAAGATTAATGACACACAGCTCCTTCTGAAGGAACGCATGGACCACTGCTGCCACTTGTAATGCAAGAAGACAATGTTTGCAGGTATTAACTAAAGGGTGAGCAGCAGATTTGCATCTTTGGTACACTAATGGCGATCTTTTGGGGTGGGTCGCAGATTTCCTAAATCAGTTCCCTATCCTGCACTACATTTGCTGTGCATAACTTGACTTACACTTCTCTCACGTGCTTTCATTTTCACCAAATAAGTAGCATCGATAGACCTACTGACANGCATGGACCACTGCTGCCACTTGTAATGCAAGAAGACAATGTTTGCAGGTATTAACTAAAGGGTGAGCAGCAGGTTTGCATCTTCGGTACACTAATGGCGATCTTTTGGGGTGGGTCGCAGATTTCCTAAATCAGTTCCCTATCCTGCACTACACTTGCTGTGCACAACTTGCCTTGCACTTCTCTCACGTGCTTTCATATTCACCAAATAAGTAGCACCGATAGACCTACTGGCACATTATAACTTGCTCAATATTTGTACCCCGCCGTTGTCGCACTGCAGCACGGTGCCCAAGACTAGGCCTAACTAAATCTGACCGGATTGGACTGGGTTGGAACACACAAGCTGAGCCACCTTGACTAGATTATGACGAACGCAGGTCAAATAAGAACAAAGAGGGTATAGAGGGCTATCTGACCTATCGTGCATGCCTCATCCACATAGGCGCTTTACCAGTTACCACTAAAGTCCAATCCGGCACTTATTCTGACCCGCCATAACAACTTAACATGATTTCATGCCATGTGAATGAGGTTTCTATTTCAATCTTTCTAGCAGATGTTGGGGATCAAGGTGCACACATAAGAAGTGGGTCTGATGACTTCCTAAAATGAGTGAAGTGGAACACTTCTGTCAAAGCCGCCTTCCCCATGCCATGCTCCATGCTTTGCACCCCACAACGTTCAATAGGCCCTCATAGATTACGACTTGCATTATATCTCACTGTTTGTACCCCGCTCATTCAATTTAATCGGAACAGGGGATCGGTTTTCTCGCAATCCATTTCTTACCTTTATTTTTCTACCTTTGTGCCACGAAACATCTAGCCTCTCTGCCCCTTACGCTTCTCTCAGCTTCCCCTCTTAACTCATCGTCTGTTAGCGCCTTCTTTTTAATTTCATGTTCGTCCCTCTACTAGCCTTAATCTTGGTTATGACTTGTTGAAATAACGTGACTATTCACAACCTGAATCCAACTAGCACAGACCAGACTGGGTCTCACTCAACCACACCCTACCCAAAACCCAAACTTCTTTTGGTACAGCTTAGATTGGAGCACAATTATTTTTAAATTTCTAGCTTTCTTTCTGTCACTTTAGATTGTCAAACACCAATTTGTCATAATCCCATCTCCTACTTCCGCCACTGCTCCTACTTCTTGCTTTGTAATTTCTAGGCCGCTCGAATCTTTGCCTACTTATCTCGCTGCTTGATGCTTTTTTCCCTTTACAGACAGTCCCTCTACCTGGCTCTGCATAATAACGGATATGAATGTGTGCTTCTAGCTCTGGACGGCCTGCTCCGGCTCCACTATATATCAGCGTCTGTCTGCCTATTTTCACAGGTTTGTGTGTGTAGCCTTTCCTACACTTATTTTAGTACTTTTAAAGCGTCACCTATATTGGCGTTTTGAGAAAACAAATAGAAACGTGTTTGCTTGAGTGCTTGCGTGTTTGTGGGTGCGAAAACAAGTTCATCTCATCCTCTCCCCCTAACTTGTCCGTCTAGCCTATCAAATCGACAGTTCTGTTCTAATTAAAGTAGGAGCTCCTCAAATTTTTTGTATGGCAGCTAGCTCGTTGTCCCTTTGGCCTCAAATTCCACACACTGCCAACAATCTATCAACTGCCGACTCACTTCACTTCATTCAGCCACTGTTCTCCTGCTTCTCTTCTACTTCTCTTATTTTGAGTTAAAATGGATCCACCACATAAAACTAGCAAAAGCTCTCACACCACTTTGTCCCCTACAGGGCGCAATGCGTACGAACGGATAGAGCGTAGTGGGCGGCAATGAAGACAAACACTCACCGAAGATGCGTTGGAGTGAGACATAGGAAATAGGCGCAAACGTGGGGCTCCTACTTACCCATTTCGAAGAGGTAACCACACTCTCTTATGTGTGCACCATAATCCCTAATATCCGTGAAAAAGAAGACCCTAATTCATACTGTATGGAGTTGTGTGGAGTTAGTTAGACGGGTAGATTTGAATTTCAACACAAGAGACGCCTTTGTGGAAGAGAGTTCGGTAAGTAATCTCTGATGCGTATGACTCTTCAAATGCTTAAAATAACTGTTATTTTGCATTACAATGGGCGATGGTGGTCTATGCCCTTTTTCGCAGAAGCTAAGTTAACTGAATGCTCAGTTGAGTTAGACAGGGATATGACTGAGACAGAGGTGCAGACATGAGAGGCATCTGCAATGGAAGGAGTTGGGGCAGGGACGGACCAAAGAGGATGGGAAAGGGGCATTGTGGGATGTCTTAGCGCAGTGGTGTGGTTCAGTGCGCTTTAGTCCTTTGCATCTTTTTCCGATCCACTTCTAAATTGATTCCCAACCCACCCATTTGGCTGTATGACTCAGTAAGATATGAAGAAATTGACTCAGGGGAAGAGATGTGAATTATTTTAATGACATACTCAAAGGGACCAATCATAGATTTTCCTTTCTTTATGATCTGCACTGAATGCTCTAGGTAGCAACATTGAATTGACACAAGCAAATAAATAGAGTGGAAGGAAAGGGGTTGGAAGCATATCTTAACCCCATTTTCCAAGATTTTTGCCCGTTTTGGCTTGATTTTACGAGGAGATAGACGCGGCTGCGATGGGAGTGGAAGAGGAGAAGAAGACCGCAGCCAAGAAAAACAAAGTGGGAGGGGAACAATGACGAATAATGAGTTGGTAAGAACGATAACGCGTCAAGGCAAGATGAGTGATCGCAGATGATACAGCACGTAGATGGACATGTCTTACGATTTGTTGCGTGATAGACCCATCCGAATCTGACGTGGGTGAATCGATTGGTGGCACGCCCTGCGTGGTGTCTCTCAGTACCGTCTAGTGTGAGCTTTAGGCAGTATCTACTGTAGGTAGTTTTGTAGGAGCAGACACCACTTGTCCTTGTGCTTTCCCACCTTAAGTAAATGCCTTGCATCACAGTGCGTGCAAAGAAGGCAAGAGGGTAATTAAAAAGGGTCGCTGACACTTATGTGCTTTGAGTTAAATGCACTGCTTCTTTGAGACTTCTTATCCTCGGCTTTTCAGTCCACATTTTTGGGAAGGACTCCTATTGATTTCCTTGGAACTGGCGAAGGTGCGTTTCCGCTGATTTTTCCGAATCGCATGCCAGACCAATCCTTGCCTTGCTCTAGGCAGGACAATGGCGGCGATTAAATCCCTCCATCATAGGCAAAGCAGCATGATTTTTCCGCTGAGTGTGACGAAATGACAGCCAGGTGAGGGGCGACGACGAGAGACTTACAGAAGGCTCAAAGAGGCCGAGCACTAACCCGCTTTTTGAGTCCTCATTATAAGAGAATCTGATTGATTTAGAGGTTTCGATCATGCGATTGACCGGTAGTAACTCTTTAGACCTGTTAATTAAAGCAGTGCGAAATAGAATAAAACAATAGAAGGTTGGCTGCAGTTTCTTACGAACCAGATGTGCAAACATTCATTTTTTGGTGAAAAATTTAAGAACTCTTTCATATCGTAAGTAGACTTAGCAAATAGTGTGGTTTATTACGAACAGTAAAACATTAGTGTTAGTACAATTGCGTTTGCACATGGCTAATTCTCTGGTTGTCAACAGAGGTAAGGGGAGACCTGTCCTCTACCAATATTCGCACAATTGTCTGGGGTAAGCAACTCTGCCAAGGCTCAAAAAGGAGAGGCGGAACTGTGATGAGTTGGTAAAAATGCCTAAATTCCAACCCTTATCACCACTTCCTCGTACTTAAGGCCTCTCAGTTCTTTTAGAGTGACAATAGGATCAACTTCACATGTGCCAGAGAGACAATGATTGCCACAATAGAGTGTTGTTGTTCATGCTCAGTTTCCTTGAAGAGTGTTCCCAGTTAGCAATATAGTAGGCCTGTCACATAAATGCAAGCCGATTCTAGTCGAGGGTACCGTTATTTGGTAGTGTTATTGATAACGTCATCAACGCTGTCTTATTGGACGTCACTGCAATCGGTAACTACATTGCACGTGCACGAGTGTACCTTACCGAGGCGTTCCTGCAAACCTAGTAAAGCCCATTAACAAAAAAGCATTTTTCCCCCTTACAAAAGTATTTAAAGAAAGCCGATCTGCTTATTACTTTCTTTGCTTCATTTGTTAGCATTCTACAATTCACCTACCTGTCCACCCGCTTTCGCTGGCCTATTTTTTTAACTCGTTGCTCTTTATCTTCCCTTAGATGGAGGCAAATACCTCGTGGTGGAACAGAGAAGACTTTAAATGCAAAAACGTTTGGCTTAAGGGCAATGTGCTAAAACACCAACATTAGGCAATCTTGATAGTGCGGAGCATGTTAAAGCACGTTAGTATTAGCATATCTCATTCTCTTCCGCCTCTTTGACGTGCGCTATGAGGAACGGGTGTCAGCCAAGGTAAGGAAGCATTCAGAAAAATGATGCTTCCTTCCTTGAGACGACTGAGCATTATTTGTCACCGATCGTGCAAGAATGAGTTCATCACATAGCCAAATGCCACACAGTAAACGCGTCCTCTTGCCTTCTGCCATTCATCTTGATTCCCATGTTGTCATTGTCCTCAATACAAGGTTCTCTATCAGATACTCAGGCCCGTTTCTTTAGATACTTACTTTTGGTCTCCTTTTAATCCCCTGTTGCCTTCGCTCCGCTCTCAGTCACTCCCTGACACCCAGCTGCGTACTCCAAAGCTTCAATGCCACAGTGCCAGAAGAGATTAAATTAGTAAAAATTAGGTGTAATTTGTATAATCAACTTCTCCTCCTTAACTGCTTCACTTCTTCTTCTTTAGCTGGTTTTTTGAGTAAGCGTTGTCAAAACTGGTAGCTTTATGTGATTTCGGGCCTTAAATGTAAGGCAACTGGCAGCTTCCTCGAGTGCGGCATGCTATGTAAACTCGTGTTCCTTTCAAAAAGTTGATTTCCATTTGCTACGCCCATATATAAGGCTTGGGATTTAGGAGCGTGTGGAAGGATGAGGAAATGAAGCAATACTAACGTGTACCAAACCCACGACTGCAATATTGTTCCGCCACTCATATTAGCTTGTAGCTAGAACCAGAACAACCTTTCTACTTGCTTACAGCAGGCACCCATTTAAACACAAAGTCATTTTTGGCAATCAAGAAAGCAACAAACTAGACAAAACGAAAGTTAATATTTAAGAAAATGGGCGAATTGACCAAATAATCTGTCAAACAAGCCATCATTTAATTGATCCATTGATCATTCGGTCGGTCAAATTGCCAAATCATAAGTTTATGGATCAGTTAGAAAATTGAGATCTCAATCAACTTGAATGGTTGGCCAATTGACCTGCTTCTACGTGCAATGGCAAGATTGCTTGAGTGACTTACCAGGATGTTTTGAGGCGTAAACTGTCTTGCAATTTCCCTCCCGCAATCAGCATACTACATTCGCCTCCTCTTCTCCTTCCCCTTCACTCCTCATTTGTCTTTGCTTCAATCCCCGCTCCCAAATCAACCACATTTTTCATCCCTTGCGTGGTTGATGTTTTGCTCTTTAGCGGTAGCATAGCCGCTGTTGGAGGTAACAAGGCGATGAAAACGGATCCCATCTGAGAGAGTGGCAAGTGTCACCAGCGCATCTGCCTACTCAAATTTTGTCGCTGGCTTGTCTTAGCCAGAAGGTCAGACAAGTTGCTTTCCCATTCATCATTCACTACCAATATAATCGCATTGTCATCGACCTATGCTAGATGGTTTTGGTCGCTGAGATTGATCTCCGTCAAATACTTTGGCGGGGTAGAAAAAGAGGGTTGGTGGCTGAAAATGGCAACCATCATGAACACGGATTTGAAAAAGGAAACTGCTTGAGAGTCCGATTGGGAGAAGATTTGCATTTAACTAACAAATATCTTGATTCCTTTGCTTTTGACTAGATCTAATGCGGTATCCTTAAAATTCCTTAAAAATGCACCTCTAAAGTGGACATTTAACGCGATTCCATTTGAAAAATACTTGTTTATTTCTTGTTAATACAAATGTGCTCCTCATAATTACATGACTATAGACCTCAGCCGTACTAATCGCAGCGAGTTTCTTGTAAAGTACAGTTCTAATTCCTGTTTATTTACATGTTTGCTTCTCTTAACACATTTGCGCTACTGTCGCGCTGTCTCTGATGAAGCACATATTGCCACCATCAGTAGTAAATTTGAGCAAACTTGAGCTCTTCATGAGCAAAAAGAGAAATTTCATGCTTGAATATGTCATTGCGAAACCAATTTGCAAACTCTCTCACGCCCACTTAAAGAGGAGCAGGAGTTTGCTTTTACTCTCCTGAATTGCTCCAAAACCTCTTTGAAGTGCATGATATTTTGCCTGTCTATACCTGGTAAACATTGCAGATAATAGGCGAAGCAGGTAGCATCAGAACTTATCTTAGTGTAGGATTAGAAGGGCGCGCACTAATCTGTGTTCTAAAGCGTTGAAAGCGTTAGTTTAAGTTAATCCTCCTTATTATCTCATCTAAGCAAGCTAGGCGTACACTTTATAGGTGGTTTTATGAGGGTGCAACCAGAGCCTTTTAAGTTTATGCTTGGAGAGCAAAGAATAAAGGTGTAATTTTCGCCTCTCCTCAGTGTCACTTGTCTCCACGCGCATGGTAAGGGAGTTACACTACGGTGGAAAATCGAGAACGCGACGGTCTTCGGCATCAATTACTAATAGTGATTACGTAGCTTATTCAGCATGATATGATTTCTAATTTTTTGCACTGTATATTGCGGCAAAGTTGGTAGTCGATTTCTACGTCCTGAGTACCGCCAAAATCAACATGAGTGGTGTGAATGTGCAATGGGATTCGCTGCTGGCGGACCGCAGTTCAGAACTCCATTTAACAACATTCTTTGTGCCACAGTGCAAAGTCCTGCTTCGGACATTAGTACATAAAGTAATGTTATAAAACGATGCAAAGATTTGTGTGCGATTCCAGGCAATCTCATTCCTCTGGCTCTATCAAATATGGCGTTTCATATCAACCAAAAATGTCTGCTTGCAGACTAAAACAAAACAAGTTGTTTAAGGCCTTTCTTTGCTTATTATCAACTTCTTGCACCTCTTAGTACTTGGCAATAACAGTCTGCAAGGCATTATGTGGGGACCTTTATTTGGTTAATGTTTCTTCACAGATCAATTGCTTAGAAGACCCATGGAATTGATTGTTGAGGTGTAAGTACTTCTATTTCTATTTAGAATCTAGGACCCCATCTTCAGTACGGAGTAAATGCCAAATAGCTTGCCAAATTGAGAAAGAGGGAATAGCCTTACATAGCATTGTTCTTGTGAGCTAAGTTTATGCGTAAGCCAACATCAAAATTGCTCTCATTTTATGTCTCATTTGCTTCGGATGGATGTTGGAAGGGCGCAGGGTGCAGTAAAATGACGCGTTTGAAAGGCGTACTTACGACACGTCTAGAGTGCCAGCTTGCGCCATCATAGATGCACACTTTTGCATAGAGAAATTGAAAATCGTTAGTCATATTGTTCAGCACCCGAAAACCAATGTGAACAGGGATTTAAAAAAAAGGAAATGCGTAAGAACCCACCTGGCAGAGGTTTTTCATCCAACTGGTGAGTACCTTAAATTCTTTGCATTTAACAAGGTCCACTGCAATACCTTCAAAATTAATTATAATGCACCTCCATATTAGACATTTCACTCAATTTCATTTAAAGTAATACTTGTTCATTGCTTCTTAATACAAATATGCTCCTCAAAATTACATGAAAAATTACATGGCCATAGGATTCAGTTATGCAAACCGCAATGGTTTTTTTTGCAAAGTAAAGGTTTAATTCCGTTTTCTACTCGTTACACAGCGCTTCTGTCACAAGACGTTGC
>LWMK02000747.1:0-28966 GCA_001693075.2 Taenia saginata
TTTGATGTTTTAGCTTCTGATAACACCGTTAACAATGATTTGAGCGGAATATCACTGAAACCTCAAAGACGGATGAAAGTGGTGATCGAGGGCTTCCTATCCTCCATATGTTCACGCTGTTGCGGCTGCGCTGGGTGCAAAAACATGTGAAGATGCCAGCTTTATTAAGGTGTGGAACTCAGGCTCAGGCGGAATTCCCTCCGTATCGAGTTTAAACTAGCTTNAGTGGTGATCGAGGGCTTCCTATCCTCCATATGTTCACGCTGTTGCGGCTGCGCTGGGTGCAAAAACATGTGAAGATGCCAGCTTTATTAAGGTGTGGAACTCAGGCTCAGGCGGAATTCCCTCCGTATCGAGTTTAAACTAGCTTCTTCTGTGTGATGATGCTGAGTGCTTGCATGGCCTTTTGTCTGCAGTTTTATGCATGGCTCGATGTACAATCAGTCAGAGCTGGTTCAGCTAATGTGGTACATTGAAACTTCATTTTTGCACACCTCTGCATTAGCGTCCAGTGAAATTCAATGCATTGCCCTTTTCCGAGCCGCCAACAGGGGCAGTCTTTGTGAAGGCAGTAGTTAAGCGCACATTTTACTGTGCATTTATTCTCTGCATGTATTGCAAAGCCATCGGGCTATCAGAGTGCACCCACCTCAAGTCCACGAGGTCCTGTACTTTGTAAAAGACAAAGAAATTACACCGCTGCCATACTTTCACGTTTGCATTTTATTGCAAAGTTTCACATCTTAAAAATGCCGCAAAATCTTTGCCGAGGTGTGCTTGGGTACCCAAGGCCCTGATTCTCTGCTATTTATGTGTGGTCCATAGACGATCAGGACGGCCACAACCACAATCGCTCATGCCAACCAAATTCTCGTGCCTTTATGGGTGCTGAAGAATTCGCATTTACAAAAAGTGGTTTTATCATCAAGGCAAAGGAATGTTAATGCCATGAATAGATGTCAGTCAGAAAAGTAGGATAATTATGCCAAACGGCTATGACGAAATGGTTGCTTTAAAAATTACTCTTTCTGGTATTCGAACAAGGTGTCTCGGACTAAAAGGAGGTTGAAAGGTTTGAAACACCCTAGTCTAAAAGAGTTGCTTAATTTCACCATCCCAGTCTAGAGACTAAACACCCTAGCAGCAACAAAATGGAAAGTTTGGGTTCGAAAGTTACAACAAAATGGAAAGTTTGGGTTCGAAAGTTTAGTAAACGTCCTCATGGCATCCAGCGCACCGTTTGTGACAATCCTCAAGCATGAAGTAAGAGCCCAAGTAATTCAATCTCTTCATTCTTCGACGGATTGACGGGATGAGGAAGCACTATGCGTTGGCAGCATGGCCCCAATGGGAACCTTACATGGATCCGCCTGATTAGCTCACTGCAACAGCTGATCCGTTGGAAACGTGGCGCACGAAACAGCTGATCCGTTGGAAACGTGGCGCACGACCAACGAATTCACATTTTGCAACCATGATTGCTTTAGCTAGATTTGTGCTGCAAACATGGGCCGAGGTTACACTGGCTGTATTTTTGGCAGTGGTGTTAGCCCTTTGGCCTGTGTTCTCCATGCCAACTGTTTTCAACACGATAGAAAGTGAAACACAATATCTTGTTCTGCTGAATTTCATTGTGAGATATGATTAGTTTGCGCTTGTGAAGACTTCACGGGTAAGCAAAGTTCGGTGAAACATTGAATGTGTTGCCAAGTCGCCAAGTTGCCAAGCAAAATTTGTCAGCTAAGGCTCAAAACGGTGTTACTTTGCCAACCAACTCTTTTGTGCTCCGGTTTGAAAAGCCTTTAGGCCTAAATGCTCAAGAATGGTCCAATTCATTGCCTACACAAACACAAAAATAAACCTTAGTTCTATAACTGAAACAACTTGAGCAGCACAAAAGGATGGGTGCTGTCTACCCCAAACCCTCTGGCAATTCATGAAGAATCAACTCAAATCCTCCAGACTGCCTGAGTGTTGGTGAAATTCACCCCAACCTCCACAACGAACTGAGGCTTTTTGTTATCTTTGAGGCAGTGCTTGACATTATGAACGGTCAAAGCTGTGTGGAAAGTATGCAAAATGCCTTGGCTCTAATTGACGGACCCCTAATTACGCCGATGCTCATTGAAAATGTATGCTTTAAACTAGAGCTCACGAGTTCGCTCACATCACTACAAACCATTAATTTCGAGTTCATGCTAAAGTTTCAGGCTCATTTTACAAGATCGCTTTTGACAGTCCTCCCCCATGTTAATGAAGTTCGATGCATCCGAATTTCATTACCATTCAAGTGACCTTCCCTTTGCTCCAAAAACATCCGAGCAGCAAATCAGGTTCAAAATAATTTAATCGTATCGAAATAGCGATCGAACCATGCCACAATCACTGCTGCTATGCTCATCGACGATGTGATGTGTGCGGATCAGCTGCAGTGGGCTCGGCGTCGCCTTTGCCATTCATTAACCTAAGGTAAATATTTGTGTAGAATCGCGTCACGAGCAGATCAATTGAGCCAAATGAATGTGATAAATGCATGGCTTTACCTATCAAAGGATGATTTTCGTTTCGATCTTTGAGGAGCAGTTGTCCCGGCTTTCATTTAGGCAGTGCGAACGCCATTTTGGAACAGCAAAACGTCTTCACAACGGCATATGACTTCCCTCCAAATCACATTTGATTTATTTCTCCCACGGCTTATCGCATTTCCTTTAGTCTCGCAATGTAAGTGAAGCAGTTGGAGAAACATTATAAATACTTGTGCAGTGAACAAGGTTTTTTTTGGTCAGCATAACCAATTCCAACTTGTCAGGGCGAAAAACAACTGCATTGCACATTCCTACTTTCATGCGTCGCTTACGTGGATAAAGTTGTCGGTGTTTATTAAACTGCTTAGAGTGAAAAAGAATGCACGTTAGCAAAACAAATTGGTGCACTTGATCAAAAGTATGCGGATAAACGTGCGGGTGAATTTGATTTGGCAAAAGTGAGCTTCACTATACAGATGAACAAAAGAATTTGCATCAAGAAGTAAAAGGGCTTGGAAACACGTAAACATGCAAAAGGCGACATGATGGCGTCAGGAAGGGTTGGTTGCAGCCACTGGTTTGAAGTGACTTGCCCAACTACACCCCGTCTCGTTCACTTCAAGACCATGAGGTTGTCGGCAAGGTCAGTCCTGTTTGCCGAATTGCCACAACAAGAACCACATCAGACTGGCGATCACTGCAACTCCAAAACCTGATTTTGTTTGATCTCCTAGATGACACCTTTTTTGCAGCTATTTCTCCAACATTGCCTTCTCCCTCCAATCCCTCCTAGTTGGCTGATGGCGCACACTTTATGCTCACCGACACAGCAGAAAGCCAAGTTACATCAGACACTATGACCACCCGCAGTTAAAAGCATTCCTTGTCTGATGTCCGGCACTCCCAGCCAGGTAGCCAGCTGGTCACGATGCACACAAAGATGATGCTCCCCTGCTTGCGCAGTCGTCGGCTAACAAAGGCATCTGCATCGCAGTCCTGTTCGATGAATACTAGCACAAGCTCTCGCGCATTAGCACCAGGTTATAGCATTGCCGATTGCTAACAGGGAGATAAAGTACCAATGTTTTGGTAGTTGACATTACGAGATCAGACATTTTTGAAGGAATAAACAGCAAAACAACCGAGTGAACGACTAAACGAGTAGACTAAACTCGTTGACTTTCAGTACAAAGTAATTTGCTTGGGTTGTTGAGCCGGCTACTTCACCCTAGATACCCAGTCTGTGCTGACCTTGTTGGTGCGAGGCCCACTTTCTGTGCGCCTCAACGGTCGCTTCGGGATGACTGTAAAGGCTTTGGGATGGACGACACCATTGCTTCCATTGCAACACAGAGCTGTATAGTCTACAGCATTGCAACATTTACACCATTACACTGCTTCACTACAGATCCACTGAGCGTCTCATCACCTCACTACCCTTGAATTATTCTGTGGACATTGATTCACAACAAGCATTGCCAACACCTTCTGCTTTATTGACGCACCTCCAGTGCTGCTGTAGCCACCTTGAATGACGGTGAGTGGATGGCCACTCACTGCAGTAGCCCCCATTTTTATAGCACAACGAGTTAGTGATGGGAGAACTTTTGGTGAACAAGGCTATCCCTGAAAGCAGTACGCGCTAAACTGAATGCTTCGCTGCCAAAATCAAGCCTCTGTATTGCATTTTCCAGCAGATGTGTTACGCTGCCCCGCCCCTCCCATGGATAAAAAAGTGTGTTCGAGAAGCTCTCACTGCCCGTAAACCAATTTGAAATCCCTGTTGCAGACAGACTCAAGCAGTACAGGGGTTAAAAATGGGGAGAGAATTGTTGAAAGTACAATATAGAGAACTGTAGGCGGGGAATAAGGGCAGTGCTAGCCACCGCAGTAGAGCGTTTACCATTGCTTATTACCTCATATTTGCCTGCTTCATCTCCTTCCCTTGTTTCTCGCCTAAAAACGCAATCAAAGCTGTAAACAGTCTTGTATAGGAAAGTAAAAATGTCAAATAAGCTAAAATAGCCAATTGCACAAAGGAGACTCACATAGACTGCGCTCCGAGATACACATATGTTAGGAATGAGTTAAATAGCCCATTGCACTCAATTTTGCCATTCAGATGTCGAGGGCACATCTGTACAGTGGTGAGCGCTAATGCTAACTGTATTAACTGCCCACCTTTATCATTTGCTACTCCAACAGTTGTGTTCGTTCACTCAGTCTAATTATTTTGTTCCTCCACACCTCAAGCATGATGACATGGAGCAAGATGGCTTGCACTGTTACTGCAAAAATGCACTGCTTTTGTAGCACAAAGCGAAATTATGATGAAGATTACATGGAGGTAGTTTTCTTAGAAAGGCAACGTTTCCACAGAGCTATCAGTACTTTAGTGCTATTTGACCTTTCGATTTTGACACGCCATCGCCTACAGGTTTGTTATTCATGAAAGTTAGGCGCTGAGACAACTGCAAGGCGATAAAACAGGAGATCACAGTCACCGGCGTATAATCGTGGTTTTTTATGGCTGGGCACTATGCCAGTGCACCTACAGGGACCCCGCGTGCACAAAGGGGTATTTCCCTGTCGTGAAGTTTTCATCCCAAGGCCAAACTTACAGTATAGCAGCACCCTGCAGAATCGAGTGAGAATTGACCTCGGTGATGTATACTCAGCCGACTTAGTCTGATTTAAATAGCATCAAGGGGTAATTATTGTTGACTTAAACAATTTAATGAAACTCTTTAAAACTATTCCAGTTATCAGGAAACATAGGTGGCTGTTGTTCTTGACGCTTTGAAAATATTTGAAGGATGCAAATGCAAAATTGTACTGAGACAACGGCGGCCGTACCTTGGTTTGCACAAAGTGCTGGACCGGACAATATCCTAAATGATTTTATCTGCATCTTAATGCACGTAAGCAGGCAAAACAAACATGACGCTTTAGTGTTGAGACGGTCGTTTAGAAATGCAGGGTAGATGGTAAGAATGCTGTTTGGTTTAGCTGATGATGCACGTTTGCATTTAACGAATTTTGCTACATCTTAGCCATTTCTTATCACAACTCAGGCAGTTGATTGTTTAATGGCAAATTTTATGTTAGGTTGTCCCTTCAGATCATTAAGGCGCAAACAGTAGTTTAGGGAACTTTTAATTTGGTAGCTAACTGTAATGCACTCGAATGCGTCGACTTTGCCTAGCCGTCGTTGGTGTTGGTGTAAGAAGTTGTTTCATTGGTTGTGCAATAATAAGCTACTGAATATTGTTTTCAGCGCACTTATCCCAAATCACTCCTCAAGCATAAGTATTGGTGAAGTAAGCGCAAGAAAGTAATTTATAACCTCTACATTTAATGGCGCATGAATTTCTGGTCAAGTCGAGGGCTAATCATGGCCTTCAAATGCTATGAAGACGCAAGACTGGAGTCACCGCTGGTCTGATCTCTGGCACTCTCATCCAGGCAGTCAGACACCTGCTAAGTATGTACACACTGTGCTCCCCTGTTCACCCACATCCCTTGGCACATTAAGACCTCTTTTTTTTAGTCCTGCCCATTGACCACCCATTTCTGTTGGGAGCCCTACAAGACTCAAGCCCTCGGCCATGACACCAATTCACAAAAAGAGACTTCACTTCCTCGGAGGGATATTCATGGGTGAGGCATTCGGTCAGATTTCACAAAGGAAGAACATTAAGAAAAATGGTATCCTGTGTAAAAAAGGGAAGGTAGACCCGCACTTAGTGTTTGGTTTGAAATATTGCTGCCACGCCACCATAGCCGGCCGTTTCTCCGGGTTCGCATACTCATAGAGAGAATGGCTATACATTGATGTTTCATTTCTCAACGAAATGTCCAATTTTAGCGCCATAATTCCAAGGTACAGGTCCTCTGGGAAGTAGTTGTACTTGGTGTACGCCGATGCAATCGCCAAATCATCAACTACGTCAGCTCCTATGAATTGTGAGAACCCATTTGGAAATGGATGAACCTTATTCCAGGGCAACTCACGTCTGGATATAAACCATTTTTTAGTGGGATCTCGTCCTGCCTCCTCCGTTGTCACTATGTAACCGAAAATTGACCTCCTCTTTTCCGATTTAATTCACTCTGTGGTCGTCATCAATCAGCATGAAGTTATGGTGACGCTTTTTATCGCAGAATGCCGAAATCCACCGTAGGTTTGTCACTGTCTTCCAGGTGAGGTTGAAATAAGTGTCTTCATAGTTCCCCAACAAGATGTCATCGTATTGTTCAATTTCTCGAGAGAGGTTAGAAATCACTTGCTCATTCTTTCCCACATTCGCTTCCATTAAGTCTCCAGCAGATCCTTTGAGGATGAAGCGGTGACCATCACGATTGAACAAACGTTTCGGGATGTCGCTGCGTTTCGATTCGCATGAAGGTTCGGAACGACTCTCGGGCCTGCCACCCCAGAACAGCGCTTTTGACGACTATGATGAGGTCGTGCTCTTTGTCACCACTGCAAATCGACTTGCTAGACTTTAACACTCCGATTGGGAAATTGTAATTTGGCATCTGACAATGACAAAAGGGCAGTCATCAATGCAGTCTTACTCCTTTCTTGTCCAACTGTATAAACAAGTTATATGGATCTGACTGTGAGGGTGAAATGTGTCATGACATTGCATGACATGAAAGGACATCGCTTTTACCTTTGCAACTGGTAAAATACATTTGAAGATTCCAAATGGCTGATTCATGTGATCCTGTAAGTAACTTGGAATTTAAGGGCGACAGTGAGAGAATCATAAAGTCGGCTGACTAAAAATGATTTTATCAGTGAATCAAAAGGGCAAATCGGCAGTCTCCTAGTGAATCAAAAGGGCAAATCGGCAGTCTCCTTACTATTCTACCCTAAACACCATTTTAAGGATAATTGCCAAATAAACTTAATTAGAAGTCCCAAAAAATAAACACTTGGCAAGTCCAAAATGAATGGTGTAAAACGGGTTGCTTTAGCTCTACCTGTATGTTATAACAGCAAGAATGATCTTTAATATAGCATCACTGTACAAATTTGACTGCCACAAACTTAAAATTATCTAATTCAAACTTTGATCAGGGATTCCCTTAGCTTTAGCATAACTTTATGCTTCGTTCGCAAAGCAATTGAGCGTAACTTGTAACACATAAATTCAAAGGCTCCAAAGTTGGAGAAAAGTAGCACAGATCATGGTAGAGAGTACCGTGCCGATGAGTAAAACATACGATTCCATACTTTATAAGATATAGAATCAACAGAAAGCATTTGTTTACTTTTAATAAATAAGCGGTCTTTATGTCGAATGCTTGGGCTATAAGTGGAAAAATAGATGCCACAAATGGGCCTCTTCAATCGCATAGCATTTAATGCTTTGAGGTCTCGTCGATAACTTCACTATGTCCTTCCATGAAAATTGGCGATTTGGAGTGAGCAGATAGAATGTAATTGGCGATTTGGAGTGAGCAGATAGAATGTTCAACTTACATGATCCACAGTCTCTCCCTTCTTAATTCTCTTCACGATGCTCTTCAGTGGCACATCCTGAGGATAGGTCCAATATATTTCCGGGTACCTAGCCTTTTTCCACATTTCAGCGGGGAGGTTCACAAGGTCATCGAAGGTAACAGGCTCCTTTTTTTTTTTTTCCGTCTCGGGTATTCGAAACAGTTTGGTCAGGCTGTATTTGGGTGGTGGTTGCTTGCTGACTTCCCCATTCGATCGTACGCAGATGGTTAGATCGAATGTGCCCTTAAAGGGTCATCTTTCGGAAGTTGTGAATGATGTCAACCTTTAACGGCTTCAATGTAAGTATTTGCAGCGATGGGTGGTACTCATTGGTTAGTCGAATGTCGTAATGATAAAGATGACTACCCTAACAGTAGAACAAGCAAAGACCTCAAAAGCTCACGGACCCTCAAGTGGGGTTTACAGGATTTTGAATATTAAGATTTTAGGTCCCAATTATCAAAGGCTACACCAGTTGTGGTTTGAAATGCAGAAATGGTTGAAGTCTAGTGGTTTTGTTGTTAGGATGTTCCTTTCGCTTATGCAAAACGCAAATAAATTTATTGAATGAAATCTCCTCCTTTTCCAGGGTAAAACGACTATTTATTGTGACTTCTTAAAACGCTACAAGATGAAACATTGTGACTAATATTTTCGTATAATTTTGCCAAAAGAAACATATGTACGCCTCTTCATGTGCTTATGGCTTCGCATGTATTTGCACTTGCTCGTTTTCTTTGAATATTTATTTCAGGTGATTTTCTGTTTTTACAACTGCTTAAGTGTGCCATTCAGTGACCTCGGTTTTAATTGCAGATTTACGCGAAGTCAGTTGAGAGGAAAAAAAAGGTTTTGTAATAAAGGGTTAATAGACAAATGCAGTGATGCACGGTACAGAGAGGTTCGACCGTGACAGGATGAACTTCTTAGGCTAAAAAAGCAAGTTCCGCATTATAAATGATGAAATTACTCTCAGATTAAAATGTCTTGCACTTTAACGCATTGCTTTTAACCAAACCGAACTGTTTGCCGTACGATTTGGTACAAATATCTATTTTAAGTTTTAAAAAAAAGGCCTTGGGCTGGATAATTGGTAAACAGCAAAGGGATGGCGTGAAGTGTAAACATCTCGGTGCATATCAGAGCAGCTTGTAAAAGTGAACGTATATTTTCCTCAATTTTCGCTTGCCAAAATTAACAAGATGCATTCTCGAATCTGAACTATTCTATGAAATTTTAAGCGGTTGGCACTGCCAGTGAAGAGTGGTGCCAAAACTAGTTGAAACTGAGATGCCGCCGGTCGTCTGTGTAGATGTCTTGGGTCACTTGAGACACGGTTAATCAAAACGGCATGCAAAAGTGGTAGCGTGTGTGTTTGCTCTAGTCTGCAAGAAGACAGATCATTGGATTATTGGTATCCACTGTAGACCTAAATCGATGCACAATAAAGCAACTGAATCCACTCATGTTGGCCCCCAGCTCAAAATTGACACTAGGAGCCTCCGATACGTGATTGCAATAAATGTAGAACCTGTCATTGAAGTGTCTAAAGGGCTATAAGTTCTTTGGGGAAGGTAAGTTCAACACATTCATCAATGGGCATTCGCAGTCTTGAAGAGCTAATGCACGTTAGGCATCATGGCAGCTTTTTACTACAGACTATTCAGATAGTCGGTTGTTAAATCGCTGAAATTCTGCCGAGGAAGAACGGTGCTTCTACATTAAATTATGTCATCATTATATTTTACAGTCAAACCCAACATCAAAGCAATTGCCGTTTGCACGATTCAAAAAATCAAGCTGAATCAAAAAATAAATTAAAACATTCTCCCAGAATCTATCTTTCAGCACAGTAACTAGATTATGCCATATCGCTAAGTAGCATAAGAAAGATTAGAATACCGTCAATTTCAACCGTCAACAGTTTACAATTTAAGAGTTTTTTGCGACAAAATTTCCAAGTCAATTATAGGCAAACAATGCCACGTAGCACGACCAGAAAGTGGAAATAAAGTATTTTCCGCCAAAGCCGGATTTGAGCTTTATTTCCAAGGTCTTCTGTAAATGAGTGCAGAATCAATGAAAACTTTCCTCATTTTTCCTACCCAAAGGAAAAATTGACTTTGTTTCATTCTTGCCCAATGCTTGAAAAGGTAGACTTAGTCTTCCCTTCTCACCGCTTTCTTGGTCGCCTGCATGCCTCGGTGGGGAAATCACGCGGTCCAATTTAACTAAAATGTGGCTGGCCTCAAGGTAACCATTGTCTCATTGCATTTGATTGATACCTAACAAGGACTGCCTCACATGATAATGTTGAAGGGTCGTTGGATTGGTGCACACAAGGTAGCGTACCTGACTTGCGATGCAATTTCAAGCCATTCAATAAAGATCGCCTTCAAATCCCAAACGGTCAACAAAATTTATTGCTGGTTGTACAGTCCCATGTAGATTCTATTCCCATTTCTCAACGCAATTGCGTCTTTAGAAGACTGACTTAATGGAGAACTATGGGAAAGTAATTATTGGTAACTCATCCCGTTTTCACAGAAATCATTGACATTGATCAAATGCGGTTTCTTTATCGCCAGTTTCTTCATCGACATTATAAGTCTTTTTTGAAAATTAATTGCATTCACACCAACGGGTATAAACCAGCCTCACTATTTAACATTGTAAAGCTGTAACCATAGCCTCTGGTTTCACTTATACCAGGCTTTTTGATGCTTCTGAAGTTTATCAATGATCCCTCCTAGTAATCCGTACAGGGTTTCAAAAATTTGCCACTGGTTTCATTTGTGTCAGTTTGGTAATAATCCACCTCATTTCACACTAATTTGGAGCATCTGATGCGTAAGTAGCAAATATGGATATATTTTGCGGTTTTCAGCATCTGTTTGTGTTGTTCTCTGGACAACTCCCCACTTATGCGGACAGTGGGTCTAACAGGAGCCAACCGTGTCTTAAAACTTGACTAGACTTTCATCACCACTAGCCAATAAGGCATCTTTTAACGATTTCCTGATTTCCTACCATTGCACAACATTGGAGCTCCACCCCCGGCTGAACTCGAATGTGATCACAAGACAAATGCTTCGTTATTCATCGCACAGAGAAGGATTAGCCAAATTATTGGTTTGTGTGCCAGACCTAGTTGACCCCTATGGCACCACATCTTACGGTCGCCTGATAGTGGGGCATTTGTGGGAGTGCTTTCCTACACATACGGTTGTTTAATTTTCAGCCTATCTAATCACCATGCTGGTCTTGAGCATCCTCATAGTGCAACGTGGGGATAGCTGAGGTACGCGCGTACTCCTGCGGCAGCTCCTCACACAGCCGCAACCGCAAATTGCTTATCTTTGATGGTATCAAGATGTTAGCTACTTATGAAGTTTGGACGAAAATGAAATGCTAGCTACCGTTCTCCCACGGGTGCTATCAGTACCGCAAATGGTGCATAGGAGGTCGATTGAGTAAATTCTGGTGGTCCACAAACTTAAAGGATAATAGCTTTCCAGAGTAGTACTGCATGTTCACAGTGTGAGGAGTTAAAATGGCATATGATTTTCACCTTTATAACGATAGGTTGCCACGACATACACAAGGGAGAGTAGCATGGTATCGAAGTCATGGTTGAATCGCTGAGGAATTTAATCACGATCATGAAACTAAACCGATCCACTCACTTACAAAAAAAGATGAGCAATTTGAACTCAGAATGGAGATAGAGTGTTTAAGTCATTCGAACTATGATCAGACGCGTCCAGATTATAAGTCATTCATAGGGCAAATGACTTAACGGAAGCGTTGGGGCTATGATGAGTTAAATCGGAAATGATCGAGGGCTATGATGAGTTAAATCGGAAATGATCGAATTTAGTTGGCAATGCGAGTGAAAAGTGCGATGCGGAAAGGCATGCGATAAGTAAATCCTTGCTAATCAGCGTGTTTATGGTTAAGCAGTCCCACGGTAAATGTGATTGCACCCAAATTCAGTGTATCAGTTGTGGTGGCGGAAGTTGGTGTAGGCGATGTGTCTCCCTTTTAATTTCATGCATTCGTATCAGGACAGGTATTCGCACATTGTGTCCGCGCACCAGACTACAAGTGGAATTGTGAGTGTTCAGTGTTTGCCGCTATCCATTCCAAAATATTGTGTAGAGTAGACGGGAGATGGGACGGTAGTGATCAAGAAGCACAGAAAACTCCTTAAAGTGGTTACTCAAACCTCTGAGATCAGCATCGGTTAAGATGAAAGAGTGTAACTTGTGCAAAAAGACCAAACAGAAAGCACGAATGTTAATTAGGTGTTACAAATACAAGGGGTTCAGTGGAGTGTTGACTGATGATGACGTCATTCGAGAGGTGCGAGCGGTCTGTCGAAGCAGAGTCGTTTGGAATCTAAGAAATCAGCAGCATTCTGCTTCGGCAAACTCACAATTCCAGCGTTTAGTTGATGCATGAAACCGCACAATCGACAGTCCAATCTGCCTGGTGCCTAGGATGCAGAATGTAGAATCTAGAATCTCTTCGAAAAAACCCCATCCGTTCACCCAATTATTCTTCCCTTCCCGACTTAATCATTTTTAAACATTGCAGACCTATTAACTCCGACTATCGTCTGCTTGCTTGCTTGCTTTTTCCTTCCCTTGGCTACTTTACTGCCTCCTGTGCAACCGCTTCAAGTTCAATACTTCATGCATGTAAACTGGTTGTTGCTTAGGGATCACTCATCAACGCATTGCTACAAATTCAATGAGGCTGCAAACCACGCAACAGCAGTAGCTATGCAAAAATCTTTTTTGAGAAGTAAACAGACTGGCAGGGAAGGCACATATCACGTTGCTTAAAGACACACACGAACCAGCAACTTATTACGTCGAGGTGATCGACGCGGACACTTACAGAGGCAGTTGCAATCTATAATTCAACAAGTTTCCATTTCCCTTTCATTGTCCTTGCAACTACATCTCTTCTTTACACTAACAAAGCACTCGACGTTCACAGTCGAGGATCTGCAGCACGAAAGTCCCATTTATAATACAAGTTTCCTTGATCAGCAACAACTCTTGGGTGCCAATGCCTACCCTACACATTCCCGTTCAACATTTGTTCCCTTTGCCTTACATTTACCAGGTGTTTATGATTAACTTCACACGCAGTGATATTTCATTGTCTTCTGCATTCCTGATTAGATGCGTGACTAATAACTATTTGATATCATGCGTCACACTGGCGTGACTGTGATCATGATTCCTGCAGCATTTTATGACCTAAGGCCATGGCCACTAATATGGGTACCACACTTGGGGTATTTACCGATTTGGCTTTCCATTGCAGGAGTGTTCATTACACTTACACTCATTTTCCATTCGATCTAAGGGATGGCGTCGATTATTAACGCAATTACACTTAGTGCTGGTGTAGGAAATGGCCAGACACTCACGCAAAATGTTCCATACTCCTTCCAGGCGAAGTAGGCTGCGTAGGCAGTGTCGTTTTTGTCCAAATAGAGCAAGTAGTCAGTTAATTTACGGATTGACTTGTAGTTGTCCACATTGATGTAAGAGTGTGGGGGCAACGAACTTTCGTAGTCGTCCTTAAAAGCGCCCAATACGATGGGAATCATATCGTGCCTGCACTCAAGAAGAAGAGAAGAATGAATGAGCGAATTATAGCCCTACTTACCGGTATAACTAATTAAGTGAATTACAAAGGGAAAAGTAAACATCCTTAATGTCACATCGAGCTGAGGTGACATAAACAATTTTGGAATTCTACTAATGCTACGATTGACTGGTCACAAAGCATGTGCAGAATGTCAAAATTTACTCAAAATAAGAGGAGCTACAGTGGGTCACTGAACTGACACAAATGAATTCACCAAATCAACTAATCTTTCCCTTTTAATGCATACTAATGTATGATAGTGGGAATGGAATGACGTGGTGCCATTACCAGGTGGCATGCACGTCCAAGTACAACCCGTGCACCCAACTCATGCCTCATGCCTTATGCTGTGTACCCACGTCTCTATGCCTGTGCATCCGCCGCCTGTTGTGGAGAGAGCAAACAGTTCGTTGGTTGGTTTAAGTGAGGGTTTTACGGTCTTACGGAATCTCCATCTTTTGCACTGCATGTCAAGCTACTCATTTCACCTTCCTCTGTCTTATGCTACTCATTTCACCTTTCTCAGGTGAAATGAGTAAAACCTAACAGCAACTCATGTTAATTTGCTTTTTCCTCTATAGCTATTTCCTGCTTTGGCTATGCAGAACACACTTTTATTCGTATCTTAAAATGATAGGGCAATGAAAGACCAGCGCAATCCCTCGCGCAAAACTTCTACATCAAGACTGGCATTTGGCCGCTTCAATGATGAGGTTCACATTCCGTTTAGGCGAATTAAAGAGCAATCGTTACGCACTGCATTGCATTGAAATAGGCCTTTTCCGTAATGTAATTGCGACAGTTGGAATTCTCAAAGGCTAGGTAGAATTTGTAGTTCAGCGATAGCAAATGAAATGAGTTGGAATTGCGCGGTAACTGCGTTCCGTTGCGACCGAATATATCTACCTACAAAGTAGAATTCGAAATAGTCTGATGACTTGGCATTATTTTTGACAAAACAGTATGTTTAGCGAAACCGTTCAATTGAAGGAGAGAGCATCCTGTATTTGCCATTAGACACACTGATTTGGTTTGAATTATCTTCAATGCGAACAAGGTAAAAGGCATATCTATGAGACGGTGGCGGCAAAATTGCTCAACACTCTAAATTTATGCTTGGGTTTTGAATTTGGTAAACGGCAGTAATGAAGGCACACACACTTTTTACGTCACAAACGAACCAATAGAAACAAAGTTGGTCTTTCAACAGGCCTGTTTGAGTGACGCATAGAAGTGACATTTGTCGTTGTCAATCGACTTGAGAACAGTAGCACAAGATCAAGTCTCATGTTATGCTGTGGATGAGAGAACGCCGGCTTTTTGCGTCTCATTTGTATGTTTTGGAACAAAATAAGTGTAATAATGCATAAACTGCATCAAATCAAAGCCAGAACAACCTTTGACGACCAATGCTATGAAAGGTGTTAATTTTTGGAGCATTAAATTATGATTTTATTTGCATGACTTTGGTACAAAAGGAAGTTAAGATAAGCCGATAACCTTACGGGAATGAATTTAGCAATTGCATTTGCATACTCAACCCTGTTGTTATAAGGACGGTAGTTTGACATGGCCCAGGCGATCAGCTTCTTTCTTCCCTTATGATGAGGGGGCAGCAAATGCACATAATTCTTGGACATCATGAGTGCAGTCTCTTCTGCAGTAAAACGATACTTCGGATTCTTATTCCGAACGAAGACGGAGTACACATAGGGCACCGGCGATTTGGCCATGTACGTGATGAAGAGATCGATCTTTATTAATAAAGCAAAGTGTGTTCCATTTTAACTCCAAAACCACTTCTTGATTTACACAAACCAATTAGATTTAAAACGAACTAAGAAAAGTGTGTGCTAAGGAGCAATGCAATCCATTAGAACTTTTCCAGCTTAAATTCCACCTTAATGAGCCTTTGCTCCACTTTTGCATTATTGCTCCATTCTTCCGTCTTCTAAGTCAGCCATGCAATCAAGCCTATCAGAAAAAGTAGCACTCTAAGCTATTTTTCGCCTTCGAGTGATTCTCTTTCTTCAAAGCACCCTCCTTTCCCATTCTTTTTTAAATTTCTGCTTCTCCTTTTAATCAAAGTAATTCTTCCGTCTCAGTACCTATAATAATGCAAACATAATGCGGTCTTTAGTGTCTTATCAAAATGTCGCGAGAAAACGGTGTCAACAGTCATTGATAATCGCATTGGTCACAATATTCAGTACACATTGAGGGAGGGTTTATTTACACATTGGACTAGAATATCGATGAATGGAAGTGAATGCAAACATTATCAAAGGGAGGAGGAAGGAGGAAGTTCTAGCAGGCAAAACAGCACTTTCCACGTCCTTATGTTTGCATCTAGTAGAACTAGGATAGCCTCCAGTCACGCCAAAATGTTATGGTAGTGCCTTACGTAAGCGCTAAAATTTCCCCTCTACATCAGTAGAATAAGTGTTTTCAAATTTACACAAACATTCCATGGAACTATGGAACCTGATGTGCCATGGTGAATAAAAATGGTGTTTAGTAACCACCTATAAAACGGGCACGTAGATATTGTAGCAGCCTGTGCAACTAGTGTTTAGGCATTGCTCTCTGGTGCCTATCGAAATCTTAACTCTGACTCTCACTTGCTAATATCTGAGTCCACTACCAGCGACAAACATACGGGACGACTTGAGGCTCCTGTCAGAACAGTATATTAACCTTCAAACAAAATGAATGTGTTTGAAGGAATGAATTTGATGTGGAATATTCTGCAGTCAAAGAAGGTATGCATACAGGTTCCCTGGCAGTCGCTTCATACTACGACAAAAAGCCAGCGGTTAGTGGAAGTGAAGGCCTCACAACAAAACTCATGCACTGTGATAGTGCTTCACGTATCACTCACTTGTCTGAGGTGTGCAGGAAGGAGAGAGGGTGCGAGTAAAGGACATTCACCCGTCTCAAAGGCAAGGAGAACACCGCGTCCCCTAAGGATGATACTTTTTTGCAAAGGAAATTGTTCAGAAAAGACGGCTACATCGCCTTGACTGAGATTTTGGGTGATGCTTGTGAAAATGCATTTGTAGCGACAACCATCGGAAGTGGTTCGGTGATAGAGGAACCGTCGATCATAGTAGATCACTGGTAGCTTTGTTGATGGAAAATCTGTCTAAGGTTGGAAACATGGCTTTGTCACATCAGTGTGCAGAATTGACTCAGAGGAGATGCATTGCTTAAAGTCACTATGAAATATAGGCGCAGGTATGTGTGTTCTTAAGGTATTTTCATTGCTTAAAAGGTTTGGATTCTTAGTAACCATGTAAGTATTATTCCAAAGTTATGGGGCAGTAACCTAACCTAATGTTTTCGCACATAATTTAGGGCATGTGAAAGTGGAAAAAATCGTCTTGGCTCCTGAAGCAGCCTGTGTGCATGCATTACCGATTCAGAAATGATTTAGTAGCATTATTTAAGCAGATAACAAATGATAGTAAGGAAGGAAGTGATACCATTGTAATCGAATGATGCTTTTAATAATCATTATGGCTGGGCATGTACAAAATTTGGTTTAATATTGTATATTCTTTGAAAACATTTGCAACATTTTGTTCAAATATAAGCCACTTCTTGCGTTTCTAAAGTCTTATCATGCATAAATCTCTTGATATGACGATGAAATTTGTACGTGGACAAGTATGCTGCGTTGTTCGCTTTCAAGGCAATTAAAATGTTGCACACAGAGGGCTATGAACCAGACAATGAAATGTCCTCAATTGCCGCGCACTTATTAAAGAAGGGATAGCAGAAATGCTCAATGCAACATACTTTATTGGTGGCGAATTCAGTTATCCACTCCAACTGATCAATTACATGGTGATACGGGAATAAAATAGTAGAGTTGGAAGACGGGAGAAAAGGCCAAACTTCGACTGACATCCGTAAATTCTCAATGACATTGACATTCCAAAATAACGTTAACAATGTTAGAACCACAGCAACAAAAATGAGGGACGGTGCATAAAACCGAATCCCATGCATCTGTACGATCCTTATGATGTGGAAAATTCAATGAGCCGGTAAATCTATTTATTGCGGTTCAAGAAAATGAAATGTGAAATCTGATTGGCTGCATCCATGGTGAATGCTTTACGATGTGCATTTCCAAATGCGCGTCAACCACTTCAAAACGCACCTTTACACAACGGTTTTAATCTCATAAATTTTTGATGACAGAAGGTCGTCATCCAACCTCACTTTCTCCTAGCGTCTGATTTCCAGTATCGTAAAGTAAGTATTCCGAGGTGGCCACCAGAGGAAGGTGAAATGAGTAAAATGACATGCAGTGCAAAAGATGGAGATTCCGTAAGACCGTAAAACCCTCACTTAAACCAACCAACGAACTGTTTGCTCTCTCTACAACAGGCAGCGGATGCACATGCACAGAGACGTGGGTACACAGCATAAGGCATGAGTTGGGTGCACTGGCTGTACTTGGACGTGTATGCCACCAGGTAATGGCACCACGTCATTCCATTCCCACTGTCACACATCAGTATGCATTAAAAGGGAAAGATTAGTTGATTTGGTGAATTCACTTGTGTCAGTTCAGTGACCCACTGTAGCTCCTCTTATTTTGAGTAAATCTTGATATTCTACGAATGCTTTGTGGCTAACGTCGCCGCAATGTAACATATTGGATTTCTTACTCCACATGCAGACATCGTAGGCACAAATTGCATTTCCAAATACTTGGTTGGTGCGCTACTGGCGGTACTGATTCTCTGTATGCATATGCTCATAACAACCTTCTACCGCTAGTGTCTTTTTGATCTAGCAATGATTAATGTGCATGTTTCTAGAAAAATATTTTTTGCAAGGGTTGTAAACATGGTGACTCTGAATTACACTTGTGCTTTTCCCCTTTTAAACATGGGGTAGCGCACTCGCATTCACATCCTCTTGGTTGGTTGATAGTAGATGCCAATCAGCTAGTGCAGCTATGCGTGACTGGGGCCACTTGTGACTAGAATAGCCACCACTGTTGCGACATTGAGGGATGTGCAAACCTACCGTGTCCTCTTCGCTTACTCGTAGGCATTGATGAAGGACCTCTTTACTGAAGTCTGTTAATTGATGGCGATTTGGTTGGGATCTGGAAAGGGTTGAAGTTCACGCGCATGGCCACCCACTTTACAAGAACTCGTTAGGCTGCTGTAGAAACTCAGGATTCAGATAGCGGTGCAGCCCGGCAACTAATTTAAGTTTGCACCCGATTACAGAGTCCTTCTCCGTTCTCCAAACCTCACGAAAGTTAGTTACCGACCTCTCACTTCACCTTCACAACAGGCGTTAAATTACCCACTGTCTCATTTGAGATTCACCTGAAGACTTGTAATGGTCGGGGATGACGACTGGGAGAAGAAGAGGCTCGTAGTAGACTAGTGGAAATGGACATTTTTTCCACTTCTTAGCCTTTGTACCAGAGAGTTTGAATTTTGTACCCATCATAATTAACGCATTTCGTTTATCATTCTGAATTCGCCTTTAGGCTCGTAAACTTGGTAACATATTCATGAGTAACACAGACGACATTTCGAATCTTAATGCACACCGCTATTATGGTAGCTAAAGTATTCCACCTCTGACATTTCCAGTAATGGGATCAGCTTTCATCGGTGCATCCAAGTAGTACCGACAAGTTGGCATCATAAAATGACAAAATTCAGCAAAGGAATGCTCATTTCAATCAGCGGTACCTCCTTGCCGAGACAAGTATCTTCGTTTTGCATCTGAACTTAGCGCTAGTGAGTGAGAAGTTAGCGTCGGTATTGTGCAACGCCGCCGTAAAACCGGTGCGGACAGCTTGAAATATTAACAGACGAAATGGGCGACAACTGAAAATTGCAAGACCGTTACTGTGGAAGGGAATTTTAAATGCGATACGGAATCTAAAATTCGTCTTGTAGGTACTGAAATGAGACTGAGTTGGATCATTACTGAGCAGAAAGTGGCCTTCATTATGAGTGTGTTCGCTGCGCACCTATGACTCTGAAACCTCCAGTCATTGGCTCGTTCGCTTAGTTTCGTGGGCCTTGTGTTTGCGCAAATTGTGGGTCCACTCTAGGGCGTGGCTCTTGGCTCATGCCAGTTGTCTGTCAGCCCTTCTGCACCGTGGTAGCGCATGATCATCGCAGTAATTTGGCTTGTTACGATTGCGGACCATACTCGAAGCACTACGACGTCATTACCCACCAACTGTTTCATTATTAATAGACTGTCCTTTATTCTAAAAGGCGTCCTCCACCTTCCCACGTTGGGAAAGCGTTGTCATGCGTAAAACCATCTTTGCAGTTTACTGGTTGCTCGCTTTAACACAACACTTGCATTCATTACATAGAGAACATTTTACTATGTGCACAGCACTTCGAGAACAGTTCTATTGTGCCTAAGGAAGTTGAATTAATTGCTGAGTAAGCTAATAGTTTCGATTGTATTAGCGAGCCTTGCATTCCTTTGGGATTTTTATTCGGACTATGTCGGTGGCAGCGACTGAATAATCAACCCATACTCCAATTTACACTACCTGGCTTTGTTTCTTAAAATATAATGTCGCTATTCTAAACTGTTAGGCTAAAAAGCGAAATCCAGTAGATTCGTTTGCATGGATGAGTGGGGGAACAAATGGACGATTAATGAATGAACGAACCCATGTAAGAATAAACAGTTTCCGTCCACCCACCGAATCTGTGCATGATGTGCGGCATCTGCTGCAACAACAATGTAACCTCTCATAAAAACACACTGCAATCTGCGGTCACGTAGGCGCATAGCATGATCGGCTAATTTACCCTTTTCCAATCTACTTCTTAATTTGAAATGTTTAGCGTTTGCGTCTGACACCACAACACAACTTACAGGATCTACGAGCAATGCCCTTCTTAAACTAAACAAAACGCACGCCTCCAAGGTAATGTCTTGGTGCACAATCTCTGCATGAATCTACCATTGTGGGTCAAACACGGTGCATATAATGCAACAGATTACCTGAGAAAACTTTCTTAATTCATAAAATCCTTACTGCACTCCTTACTTTCAGCCCAAGCAAAAGTGATCCTTTGATGCAGAAAATAATCCCATTTTAAAATTCCACAGTGCACTTTTACACCAGTTTTGGAAAATTGTCAATAATATAATGAATTGTGGTGGATTTAGCATTCGCGTCGTTCCACTTCGGTTACTCATGGAGAGCCATTCCTTTTGATACCCCTACTCAGCAGAGACATTTTTCATCCAACTACTCCAGCAAGCCAAATGTTAGTGCTTATAACTGTGTTACGATCCACATTGACCCAAGTCAAATAGCGGCAGGTTTCCCCCATGCTCCACTCTCGGATCACCTGTACGGGCGCCAAAATCAACTGGAGTGGATATGTGGGATTAGTGCCTGACATGGACGTACCACGAAGTCAACAAGACAAGGCAACCTCTTCATCTGAAGTGGAAACCCAATGAGGCTGCGATCGAATGAGGGGGTATGGCTGACACAAGAATGGCTTTGTTCCATTGCTGCAAGCTTTGAAAAACAGAGGGCAAATTGTAATGATCTCGTGGTGCGTGACCTTGAGGACAACCCATTCAACTTAATGGGCAACTGCATTCTGCAAAAACTCCCAATCCACTCTTCTCCTTATTGACGAGTCTCCTCCCCTTACGGGTAAGAAATTTTTACCCACGCTATTGGTATTCTATCTCCTGAGACACGAGTTGACCTATATCATGGATTGGACCTCTTCAGTATGCCCGTACGGCGGTTTCTACAATGTGGCTTCAAAAAGTGTCGATGGAGAAGCAGGAGGTGCCACGGGCAGTCTGTCTCACTTACACAAGTGGGCTTCCCAGTAGTTGAGCGGCTTGCACTTGGTGTGCCGGTTGCTCTAAGCTTTGCTCCAGATGATGGCTGCACGGGCATGGCAGCAGTCGGAGTGACACTTCACCCATGTAGTATGCATGACCTAGTTCGACAGAATCTCCTTCTGACCAAGTGGCTGAATAACTCTAAGTCTGTTAAGTAGTTCCTCTTCAAGATCTAAAATCGTCTTTTACCCTCAACGTAGGTTTAAATCCTCCCTTTCTTCACTGGCCCTTCTCATCTTAATTTTGTTTAGTAATCAACATAATACTTGTGTTTCCAATAAGTTATTTCAACTAAGACAACTTCTCTTGGAGAGAATCTGCAACGATGCCATTAGTTAAAACCCACGGACTCTATTCAGGTTATACATAGCCTTTTGAAGTTTACTTCGTGCATGAGCCACTCATTCCCCTATGATAGCAGGGGATACACCTTACTTTTACACAGCTGATGCAACTTCGGTGTTCAGAAACTCCCCGCATTTTAAATCTTTACTTTATTGTGGGATTCAAGATAGGGCAGCGGTAATTTGAGCAAAATTGCTGACAAGTCAATGGACCTCGATTTGAAAGGAAAATCATTGATGCAGCATTGCTTTAAAATGCATTTGCTGCCTTCTGTTAAATCACAATCCTCACAAGTACTGCAACAAAACTTGTCAAAAGGGACGAAAATTTAAAAAAAAACTATTCTTTCCTTACTGATATTTCGTTTGACAGCACTTTGAATCGGCAACATTACACTTACGGCTAATCGTACCAACGCATTTGCTTAGAACTACTTCCTTTTGCACCAATGAACGCAGAAACTGCTAAGTTAGCAGATCCTACACTCAGAAGCTTAGTGAACATTGTCCTTCCTATTAACAATTCGTTTTAATCTCATATCCAATTAGTTTTATTAAAGTGTATTATGCTACATGACCAAGACGCCCCACGCCCATCGAGCATTCACAGTGCTTTAGAATGGACAGATACAATGCTAATCAGCATGCTGATTGCGGCAGGATTGAAATAATGCTGGAAGTCATGGGAGATCATGCCAGAAGTCGACATTCCCATTGTTGCCTCAGGTATGCGCTTGGATTGGTTGGCACCTAGCGCCTGCAGAGTGGGCTTACTCAAGCATTCTTTCACGATGTCGCCTCAGGCGAGCACACATCTCGAGTGGTGCATCAATGCTAACGACCACAGTAGTGCGGTGTGGTGGAATTTTCTGCGTGTAAAATCCCACTGCTCTGCATATTCTTCGGTCAAGTGTTAAAAATGCCTACCTCCTGACGATGCAATCAAGGGATCTCTCATTCCTCTCTCCTTTCGCCACCACGAAACCGTCACTGGGGCTCCTTTGATACATCAACCAATTTCACTACCTCTTCATCAACATTTCGTCCTTCAGGCATGCAATCTGTCGTGCTTTGTTATGTACGTGAAGTGAAAACGAGTGTCTGACTCTTGCTAAAGTAATGCAAAGTGGTTGGACACGGCTAGGATACAAAAATGTGAACTCTCTTTTTAGTCCTGGAATGGATTCGCTCTTTCTACTTGTAGTAGCAGAACACTGATGTTGAGTGTGAGTTCTTCAGAGAAAGATAATACACGACAATATGAAAAGCCCAATGCTGTGGGTTAATGCAGTCGGGATAGTAGGTCACTCTACTGCCAAAATGCCAGTAGCAGAATGTATGGGGTGGGATGAGTTGCTTGCCTTTGCCGGGCCGCATGAGGATTTGCTAGGATAAGGCACCTACTTGCGGTCACTCATGATGGACAAAGCCTCCGTCTCTTCCAAATCCTGCATCTTCCTTTACGAGGAGTTCTCATTCACTGACGTCTTGTCATAAATGCGGACGCGGTAACTTGGACAGTGTTGGGCGTTTTTTATAAACACTTCGGGCAGACCCCAGTTTTCCCCAAAACGAAGTAAAAAGGGTTAGTATCAAGCATCACGCCTACTCGGCAGGAAAGTGACTGGGGATGCAGTAAAACTTGCTGATGCATTCATGGTACCAACCAGCTGCATTAGCGCAAAGAATTCGAGCACTTGCGTAAACTTCCATGAGACATAGCTCCTATAGCAGCAACAACATGCAGCTTGAGGTCCGGAACTGTAAAGCGTTGGCTGACATGCTTATGACCAAGAAGGAATTAAATTTATCCTTGGTGCAAGTAATTGAGATGCTTTGACATTGGACGTAATTTAGGATGTAATTTCTCAACTCTTTGCATACGGCACTTACTTCCTTTAACTATACTTAAAAAAGTAGAAATTTGGAAAGACTGGGTTTCAGAAAGAGATAACTTTACGTTTCGGAGATTTATAGGAGTAATCCAAGCAGCAAAACAAAGTGACGGGGGGCAGCAACAATGTGACGCTGGCTCTTGCATTGAACACCGAAAAGCAATCTGCCATTCACATTGTCATGACACTGTTTTCTGGATATTATGGAGGTCTTCCAGTGAATGCTTTGAAGCCCCGATCAGACCAGTAATTAAAAAACCCTGAAAATTTCTTCCCTCAATTTCTTTCATCCTTGTTTTTGACGAATTTAGGGATTCGCGTGCCATTGAAATGGTTTTATAAGACTAACCAAACTGGAAAAGCCAATGGAGACCTCCTATTATGCTTGTATCGCAACGTGGTGAGCGCAAGTCCACTGACTTCTGTCGGCTCCTAAGCATCACTTTCTTTGTTCTTTCCCAGAAAGCATTGCTCTGCATACTGCAACCGTCGTCCACTCACAAGCACACACACACACACACACACGCCGAATTTCGCTAACATCGGATTCCAAATTTGAAAAGTGCAGAGCTCAATGCAACGCTCAACTAATTCATAGTAAGGGGATGATTTGTTTAATGGCACCAATTCGGGGCCCCGAGGATTCTCGAACTCGTCACTGAGTGCAGGTTTAGCCACGCAAAGTTGACGGCGTAGTCGTACTGCATGGCATCTCATAGACCCCAATGAAACGACCAATTGAGTAATGTTGATGATATCCACACAGCCGCCTCCATCCCCAGCCACTTTCCTGCCAAGTAGGCGTAGTGCTTGATAGTGAGCCTTTTCACTTCGTTTTGGGAGAAAGTATGGAAATGTCAACTTCTAGCATGACATCGCTCCTGCCACAGTTGAAATGCTAATTGGCAGTGTTACAATGACAATCAATTCAGCTTCCTTAGGCAGAGTGGAAGAACTGTCCCCAAAGTGTTGTGCACATGGTGAAATGTTCTCTGTGCGATTAATGTAAGAGTTGTGGTAAAGCGAGCAACCAGTAAACTGCAAAAATGCTTTTGTGCATGACAACGCTTTCCCAACTTGGGAAAGTGGAGGTCGCATTTCAGAATAAATGAAAGTCTATTGATTATGAAACAGTGGGTGGGTAATGACGTCGTGGTGCTTCGAGTGTGGTCCGCAGTCGTAACAAGCCAAATTACTGCGATGATCATGCGCTACCACGGTGCAGAAGGGCTGACAGACCACTGGCATGAGCCAAGCGCCACGCCCTGGGGCGGATCCACAATTTGTGCAAACACAAGGCTCACGAAGCCAAGCGAAATAGCCAATGACTAGAGGTGTCACAGTCGTAATTGCATTCTCCATTTACGCAGCGAGCACACTCATAATGAAGGCCGCAACATCAAAGGGGTTATGTGCTTCAAAGCTCAACTGCAACGCGTGATAGCTAGTTGTGGGGGGCGGGTGAGATGTGTCGGGCTACACCGGCACACGAGTATTCTCGAATGCAATCATTTTCGTGTTCCTGCAAATATTATTCCATTGACCAACAAATTAGAGCAAATCTCAACTCCCACGCCCCACTGCATCCCACTTATTTGAGGCTTGAGTGGTAACCTCCTTGTTGCATGAAGGTCCAGAACGCATTAACACGCAAGAAGATCGTAATGCAGTGGGACGCATTACCTGACTGACGTAACTCATCAACTCCTCTGTCAAGCGCACTTCGGCCATATTTTCTGACAGACTGCTATCAGTGGATCTGAGTTGACAAAGGTTAGACACCACTGAAAATAGGTGTTTTAGTAATCAGAGAAGAGCTGTTTTTTGGATGTGCTTGAGGTAGTTTTGCGCCCTCAATGCTTAGTACCTTAGGCCTGTAATCCTCATTGTCTCCTCTAAGGAGTGGCGAAGTTGGGACCGTGGTCGTTGTGAGAAACCGAACAGTTATCGTAAAATCGTAGCCTTAAGCAATTGAAGTTAAGGTCTGAGAGTCGGAGGACTGTCGTGCTCAAGGCTTGTTTCTAACAAAGTTCTCCATGTTATAAACTGTCGCGAGTAGGTGGACACGCCTGTTAGCAAGGAAGTCTGCGAAGGGGGCGCCTCGTTTTTACACCATTAGTTGCCAGAACTGAGTGTTGAAGCTAGTATGATGAAACGCATTCCATTGACCATCCGAAAGTCTAATCGGGTTGCCACTGACGGTCTCTCTGTTTATCACCGCGAGTGATCGAGGTCGAGAGCATGACTTACGTGTTTGGGTCAATGTGAGAGCACTCGGATTTGGAGTTGTGGACTAGTTTGGAGCAAAATTTATCAGCACCCGCCTTTACAATCATGGGTGAAGTTTAACATGGTCGTGGTGACAGAAATGACTGGTGTTTGCAGGGAGGAGATGATCACACAGTTTGGCTAGCATATTACATCAATTTACATAATAAACACAGCTTTATGCTCATCACTGTTACCATCCTCTATCGCCGCCTACTTCCGCACAAAACTGTGGTACTGGAAGTTGTGGAAAACGGAGGTGAAGGAAATCCGAACCATGGCACTAACGAAGAGATCAGTAGCTATTACATCCACTTGCCCACTTGCAGATAGAGGAAAGGCGTACGTGTAAGTCACAGTCACAATGCCTACCACCCTCGTGGGAAATTTCGTCCAGCACTCAGCTCACATACCACTGGCGAATTTAAAAAGCCAGCATCGGTTTACTGTGACCATGTAGAGACCATGCGCAGAGAATTGGCATCGCCCGCAGTGCGCCAACCAATCAGCGTGAATGGTAATGACTGCCCCAGCATCTGGGGCTAGTTTGTAATCCAACCTATTGCCTCCTCGAGGCTACAGACTCGCGCGCTTTCGCTTAAGGTTTACTGTGTATATAAATGGACGCATCCTTATCTCCTTGAGGCTACAGGATCAGTGATTTCTTACCACCGACACCATACTGAATTTTCTTTCATCTTCGTGACATCCTCTCACAGAGTGATGGCGTTGAGGTTTACGAGGACACACGCCACCTTAAAATGACCCAATCAGCCCCTCAGAGCCTCCTTCCTGAATTTAGAACTCATGCTCAATTGGGCTGTGATTACTTCTACTTCAAAACAATAGATGAACACAAGAATGCAAAATCAAGCACAATCAGCAGTTTCAAGCCCCTCATGTGCCTTGAGCCTGACCATTTATCGACATCCTTCACCTCAGGAAGGTGGGTCTTTACACAGTAGTTGAGCTCATGGCGCAGCCAAAGAAGTCGGACCACAAGCAAGTCTTTACAGATTGCACAGACCCCTTGGCAAACATTGGTATCCAGCACACCACAATCCCACGAGCCACCCTTCCACGTATCACTCCTCGGGTGAGGATGTTAGCGTGTCCAGCCCCTTTTCACACGCACCAGGCAAACCGGTTTCGTCAAGTTCCTTTCCATACAGTTCGTTGACCAACGTATGCGCATTCGTCCAACGCCGCCTTGTTCCGAGCTCCGAGAGTGGATGGAAAAGTCTGCAATTCTGTGACGAACGTGTGGTTGGTGGGAGCGATCGAAGCACGCGCAAAATACAGGTCCTGCCGGATCCTGCTCAGATTGAATCGTCATTCTTTACTGCTAAGCACAACTCCTTTTCTTGCCCATAGATGTACCTTTGTGGTTCGTTATGTCTATTGCCTTCTAAGTGTACTCTTCTTCACTGCAAATAAATGCTTACCTGCTTTACAGCCAAAGTAGTCGGGTGCCAGATTCTGAGTCTACTCACTCACTCATTCCAACGACTCGCATTTTCGCACACACGCATTGTGAATACGCACACGCCCGCGGAGTGTCACTGTAGTGAAGTTGAAGTTGAGGTGATGGCACGCCTTATATAACTCACCCGCTCTAGCGAAAATTGTTTTGGCGGCAATTGTTTGCTCTCCCATTGGCCTACGCGTGTCTTCAATGTTGATGGTGATGAGTACCATCATGATGATGAAGGACATCAAGCACCGTGTGATGTTGTCAGATCATTGTAACGAAGTGCTCTCTTTCACTTAACTAAATTCAAGCAAGTAGACACTGACAAATGCACGCTGGAACGGTCTAGAGATGAGGCCTGGGTGAAAGCTCTCGCAGTCAGTACAAATGACTAAGTAGCGTCAATTGACATCCGTCTGTTTTCGCTGTGCACATGCGAACTAGGCGGAGTAAATTAAGTGAACCAGGAACTGTTCACGATTCGCTCCTGACTGCACAACTAACAGCTGCTTTGGCTAGAGCGTCGTAGTCTATTGGTTGTCCCGTTGAAGGGGAGCTATTTGTCCCTGTTTGTCACTTCAAGCATTTCTCACCTGCACAACCTAAGATCAAGTCTTAGGATCTTCATACCCACGTGTGCATCTTCGACGCAGTCTTACAACTACAGGACCATCTATCCCCCCACTTGATGAGAATCCTGTTAAGATCGGAGTTGGCACATAAAACAGCACCGATGCCCTGTGGTCGTGCGGAGACTCGGTGCAGAACCACGTTGGAACTCCGCCGCTGTGCCTTCACCGGACGAGCCAGCCCTGGGCCATGTCAATAGCCCCAACCTCTGCGAGTTAAAAATACACCCCCTGCCCCGCTACTACGCCTCCTTTCGTCTTCAGGGAAGTGTCGAGGTAGAGAAAACAAATCTTGAGTCACTACACTTGCACAACCACCTCCTTAGTGGCGGGAATTGGGCCGCATTTATGCGACGCAAATGCCACCCAGTCGACCACCCATTTCAGGACTGACCGGTGCCAATACCAACTACCTACCATTTATATGAGCTTAACTTGAACCTCGCAAGAGGTTGATTTTGTGCTCAGACAGCACCTGTGCGGAAGAGGGCGTAGTGATGTACAGCATGGTGAAAAAGGACTTAAAACTCACGTTTGCCTGCCTACCTACAGATAAAAAGTTAGGCGCAAGTTAATTGTAAGTGAATTCCTCGAGGACACTTCAAGTCCACTCCGCAGATGTTCTAGGCCCAAAATGTCAAAGCGATGAGTGCTGGGCCAAACTAATTAGTCATCTGGCCAGTACGTTCATCGCATTCCTCAATTCCAAATTCGTCCTCAGCTTCACTGAATGGACTGACAAGCGTCTCCGCCACCCAG